>VTPC01091018.1:35066-63240 GCA_011009095.1 Ignelater luminosus | reverse complement strand
CTTGCAGGCCATTTGCATTCGGTTTCAGATTACGTTCAGAAAGTGACAAGTGACTAATACTAGCCCGTCGTTTGTGTATACCTGAGCAAAGAAGCCATCCTCTGTTAAGTGTTCCAGAAGAACATCCATTATTAGACACCAAAGATGAAAGGCAGCTGGCCTAAAGATAGCCTCCTTGTACCGCAATATATACATGGCAGTCGCCTAGAGAAACTTTAACGCTTCTTACTTCTAGTGCAGACTTGTCTGTATGGCACGCACAAATATTCATAAATATTCGCACAATAATAAATAAAGGGTTTTCCAATAAGAGGTGTTATTTTGATATTCAAAGAAAAGTGCCATTTTTTAATATAAATGATCGGATGTTTATTTCATTATAAAGAGGAAGGTATGCCGTTAATAGTCGAAAATAACATCAGGCAAATGACCACCACGACCACGCTTACAGGACAATATCCTTTTCATGAAATTTTCCATAACCAAATCGCAAAGTGGCTGCCCTATGTCCTCGATAGCCTCACGAATTCCATCTTTGAGGTCTTGAATCGACGCTGGGCTGTTGGCGTAGACCTTCTCTTTCACGTGGCCCCAAAGAAAGAAGTCGCAAGGTGTTAAATCACAAGATCTCGGTGGCCAATTGTGATCACCTCTTCGAGAGATAACACGGTCCGGAAACTTTTTCCGTAAAAGATCAATGGTTTCGTTGCTTGTGTGGCACGTAGCGCCGTCTTGTTGAAAGTAAACGTTGTCCAGATCAATACCATCCAATTCCGGCCATAAAAAATCGTTAATCATCTCTCGATAGCGCAATCCAGTCACCGTAACTGTTGCTCCAGCCTCATTTTCGAAAAAGTAAGGTCCAATGACTCCGCCGGACCATAAACCGCACCAAACAGTCACACGTTGAGGATAGAGAGACTTTTCAACAATAACTCTTGGATTTTCTGAGCCCCAGATCCGACAATTTTGCTTGTTGACGAAGCCACCGAGGTGGAAATGGGCCTCATCACTCAAGATGATTTTTCGATGGAATTCTGGATCATTTTCATGCATTTCAACGACCCAATCAGCAAAGACACGACGTTGTTGATGATCGGCCGGCTTGAGTTCTTGTGTTAACTGGACTTTATAAGCCTTAAGACCCAAATCTTTATGCAAAATACGGTGTAATGACGTTTGTGGAATGGCTAATTCCAAAGAACGACGAGGAATGGACAAACCTGGGTTTTCTTTAACACTTTCGGCTACAACAGCAATATTCTCGGCTGTTCTTGAGCGACGTGCACGGGTTTTATTCTTCACATCACTAACTTGTCCCAAGAGCTCGAATTTTTTCACCAATTTCTGTATTGCGGTCCGACAAGGTGCTTCACGGTGACCCAAGAATGTTCGAGTTTTACGAACCGTCTCCGCCAAATTTTCACCATTTTTATAGTGAATTTTAATAATTTCAATGCGTTGTTGAAGCGTGTATCGTTCCATATTTATTAATGGCGTAGTTTCTAATTGTCAAATGTCAAAAAATGATAGCTTCAAAAGTGACATCTACCGAAATAGCGGGCTATTCAAAATAACACCTCTTATTGGAAAACCCTTTACAAGCATTTGTTTAATTGGATTGTAAATACTTTTGTGAATTTTGGATTTGATCGAACTTTTATCAACCGGTTAGGCTTGTTGAGGAAGAGTAGGGCCATACGTAGTAAGAATATCATCAGTCTAACGCAGCTTCTTAAATCACCTTCAAAGCATAACCACTATAAAGAAAAATGTAATTATAGTTGTACATTTTAAAAACAAATAGGCAGTCAATGTAAAAAAATGGTATGCCCTTGAAGCAATTCAAGCCGTTATATTTAAACTAGCTCAAGTCAATAATTACTTATTAAAAAGCGATGACTTAATACTACTTAAATATTTTCCCTTCTCTTTTAATTTCTCGTTAATACCAGCTTAGTATACAAAAGAAATCGTGTATCTTCTTTTTATCCTAATTATCTATACCTGTATTTTATAAAAATACAATAAATTATTATAAATCTCCCAATTACAATATAATTTAGTTCATTTCAATTTGTTACTCCACATTACATTTTTCTTCAAACGAAAGTGTAATTTTGTTTAATTTACCAGATTTGTTAAAACGATCTTGTCGGCTTTTATAATTATACGAAGAAAAATAAAAAAGAAAAGATAGAAAAAGAAGAAAAGTTATAACCATCTTGGTTGATTTACTTTAATGGTTATTCCTGTGCCTGCGTGCTAATTAAAATTTTGTAAATATTTTAAAAACATTTATTACGTAACAAGTTCGTTGATCCTTTTGATTGATTCTTAATGATAAAAGAATACAGAGAGAGTGAGTGCGTGGTCGTAAAACAGAAGTCGAAAAGCGGTAGCAGTAACAGGTTAAGTGGTGTCACTAATCAAGCCAGAAATAAATTACAGTTTATTTATCAGTCGACATATCTATCATACGAATTAATTATTAGTAGCGAAGAGTTGTTGCTGATAAAAGAACCCACGTACACGTTCCTTTTCACTGATGATGAATAAAAAAGATGAAATTTTAAAAGAACAACATTCCAAATAAACACCTCATGCATGTTAAACTGTGGTTAACAAATATTAGCTTCGGGGGCCGGCTTATTAGGTTTTATAACATCGTAAAACCCAAAACATAAACTAGACTGCGGGTTAAATTTTGGTTTGATTACTTTCTTGCTCCGTCAGGTGCACCGTTTCGAGTAATGATCGAAAAAACACGTCTGCGTGCTGTTTTTTGGGAAATAAAGCTATAAACTGCCATATAAATTTTGCGAATTTTCGAGAAATTAATTTGAAAAAAACTCTTTTACGTTATAGAAACAAACAAGTTTTGATTGAAATAATTAACACCTTCATCAGAAGTCAAATTTAGTTATCTTATATTAACGTGTCATGCGGTAAAGATAAAAAATTCTAGGAGATTTTAACGTTCAGTTAAGAGAGCAACCCGGACGAGGTATGTTTTTATCCCAGTGATGTGCTGATAACTAACGCGGTTTTGCCAAAATTGGTAGTGCTTATACATAAAAATTAATTATGTTGTATATTATTAATTTTTTTCGATAAGTAGCGGCCCGTTGTACGTCTTAATATAGGCACAATATTTCTAAAAATGTACACTTGATGACTTGAAACTTTTTAATAGCGCTAAACAAATCCTAAATAAGTAATGAATTGATTAAGTCCAATTTTAATTTGTTTTTTATAAGCTTAAAATGCACAAAAAGTGTGTTGCATCTCTATTTTGGTATATCCCGCACAATAATTACCAAGCAATAAATTCTCATACTTCCACTTAAAAAGGCCGGCGAGTATAAATAAAGTAAAATACTACCAACCCATCGTGGTTTCTGCAACTGGATGGGTATAAATTAGTTTTACAAAGGGCCAGGGGGTGTTCTGTTCTGCAAGATTGGCGGCCGCACGCACGCACGGCGAGGCACCTGTCGCCCGACCGGCGGCCCGCGGCCGGACTTAATGACTTCATCAGCGACGATGTAGATGCCCCCCTTCACTCTCGCGATTCCCCTTTTTCCAATACAATCAATGCAGGCCGCTGGCCGCCCATCACCTTGCATTTTATTAGGTTTTAGAATCAGTGGCGTTCCTTTACTTAATTATAAATTGTGTGGTAAGTGATGAGGTCATATGGGATCGTTTTAAAATTAAGGTAGAAGATGAAAGTTCTAAGAATACACTTACGCCATTCCGAGCGAGTGGAACTAATTATATTTGACAAATTTAGGGCTCTTAAGGTAAATTAGATAATTTCAAATATTTTGTAAAATGCATTGAATTGCGCTTTTGAACAGTTCTTATCCTGTTCATATTCAAAACGTTCTTTACAATTTGTTCAATTTTAATTTTGATTTACGGTCACCGTTATTCCAATATTTTTAAAGAAACTTAAATAAAACTTCGTTTTGAAAAATCCCAAATCATTAAAGAATAAATTTGAAGAAGCCAGCGAGTTTCAAACCCGGCAGCTCGTTACCAAAAGATGTGTACGTTGGAAGATTTCTAAGATTGTCTATCGCAGTAGGATTTACAGTTGAATTTACAATTATTAATACTTTAGCAAAATGAAAACTTTGTAAAAAGATGTTTGTTAAATCGTTTAAAAGTTGAATTTATCGATTAAAATTCAATTATTGAAAAGTAGCGTTTGTAAGTGATCGTGAGGCGTGGCGTTTTTTTTTTTGTTAAGATGGATAACTTCAAGCCAACTCAAGAAAGTAGACCTGTTGAGAAAAGCTCAAATTCTGCAGACCTTTGATGATTTGAATGGTATTATTTGGTATTTTCTCTCAGCTATCGTTCACCAGCCTTCGTGCCCCACTCTGCAAGCAACGAAACGACTGATAAATCCTGTCAGTTTGATTTCACACCAAACTGCTTGTTTCTTGCCTTTCAAGCAGTTTGACGACCTCTTCTCTTTCGCAGTATCGCAAACGTTCTTGGTCGTTTAAACATAAGGCGAATCTTCTGAATACAAGATTGATTGGTTTCACATAAAATCTCAACAAACTTAATGACTTTTAGAACGTCTGATATTCATTTTTCCAAGATTTTAAGAAAGTTAGTTGTTTTCACGGAAAATGTGCTTCACGTTTCACGTTCTTTTCTCCCAATCACTTCATCATATCATTCGTCCAAACACCCTTTGTTTCACACCCGACGAAAACTCAAAGAGTTCGTAATGGTATAAAACCTTTGCACGTGGACTGTGTGTATGGTAATTGTTTTTACTAAGAAAATATACAATTATTCACTTGCCTTAATTTTATTTTTGACAGTTTTCTCTTTCTTTTATATATCAACAACAACGTTGCCGTGACTGCAACTTGTAGGATTGGGCAGTATTAAGTAAATTAAAGAATTAAACAAAGAACAAGAAAAATTATATAATACAATTTATTTCTAAATGAAACCCCCTTATTGTCGGAATATTCTTCTGTCAACGCTGCATTCAAGTCATACCAGAGCAATACAGACTACGGACTCGTCAATATTCTGACACATCCGTGCCATTAGAGCCGCAGCGGCAATTTATGGTTCAAGACGAGCCTTTTTATAAATTCTGCTTTTTAGCTTTTAGCAGCTAACGCAACGCAGCCTTCCATGACTAGAGACAGTTGGTTCTCATTATCAACACAAGAGAAAATGATACAGCTGTGGACGAGGTAATTCTCACTTGCATCAACTCAATATGGAACATTGACGGTGCCGAGCAGCTTCTCGTATCCGTGTTCAGAAGTTTCAAAAACATGAATAAAGCTGACTATTTACGCCCCTTTGCGTTGTCGTGAAAGATTCAAATAACCAAAACGTTTCAAGGACTCAATTGCTTCAATAACATTAAACCATTTTGCTACAGAGTTTTCAAACGGATTCAATATGAAGTAAGAAACTTTCTACTTACCACAGCAAATAAACTTATAAAAAAGCTTACAAACCATTTCAATAGACAGGTCCAAATCCGCATCAAACTTTTTATTTAAGATATATAAATCTGTCCCAAGGGCTCAACTTTGTAAGGAAGAGCTCATATTCCGCCTTGGTAAAGTGGATTTGAATCCGCATCAATTGTTCCGTTTAAGATAGCAAGTCCGCTTGAAGGACTCAACTAGACTATAAAGAGCTCATATTGCACCTTGCCAAAAAGGTTCGAATTTGCATCGAGGACTTCATTTAAGAGTTACAAGTTACAATCACTCAATTAGATTTAGGAGAGCTGACATTCTGGATCAAATCCGCATCAAGAATTCCGCTTCGAAAGACTCACTAGATAAAGGAGAGCTCAGATTCCTCTTCGACGTAGAGGTTCCAAACCGAACCAAAGAACCATGAAGAGGCTTATGGAGAGTCTTGGAGTTGGAGCGCAAACAATTTACTGCTTAATAATGTCTACTCCAGGATACTCCCTAAGTCTGTTTAATGACAGAATGAATACATACCATACTAGCCAATTTTTATAAAAACAATCATATGTTATAAATAAAATGTATAATTGAGTTATTTTATAAAATAGCTAGTTAATCTATAAATTAACAAGCTACGTTGGGTAAAGTATGAAATGCAAAAACCATCTTTATGCTATAACTAAAGTTCATCCATTTTGAATAGATAGACTGCATTGGGCACAAAACCATAATCGCTGGCGATATAGCAGATAATCAAAGGTTGACCTTTTTCTGCAAATTAAAAAAGTCAGTACATGATCAACATTATAAGTTTTCAACTAGTTGATTGTTTTGTCAACCCAAATTCTTGATTTTGTATGGCCGGCACATGCTTGTATACATTCAGCATCATATTTTTTTCTTGTATGCTCAAGTGAGCTTTTTTTTAACCTTTTCTTTGACGGACTTAATTTTGTAGACGCACCTGCAAACATTTAACTATGTTGCATTTACTGACAATAATTATAAATAAAAACGTAACAATATGAAATGCAGAATGTCTTGCTTTGTAGAGCTGTTAACATACCTGATGCACCACCAGCTGGTATATTATTTTCTTTTTCTTGTGTTAGAGTTAACATGCTTTCTAAACGTTAACTCACTTTTACTGTCAAACTTAAAGTATACTTACTAAAAATATATTGTTACTCAAAATATAACTCAATCCGTCTCTGAACAATCGTTCTCACTGCACTAATAACTCCTTTGGCCTAGTTGTAAAGTACAACTGCACGAGGTAATCACGAGGCAATTACGCACTGTAGCCGGCCTATCTTGAAAATGGATGATCTTTAGATACTCTATACAATAGCCAGTTATCTTATGAAGTAACAGTTATCAATTAGCTAAACTATTGGAGAAAGAAGAAACAAGCACATCTTGGTGAAACAAACATAATATAATGCACGACGTTCGTTGCTTTTATGTGGTCACAGGTACTTTTACAGAAATCGAAAGTACTGAACCTATTGGTAACTAAGCGGAGTTACCAAAAATATAAACTTGAAGTCTTGGCAAACGTACAAACATTTAATTACTTAGTAATAAACATCTACGTTCATCAGATGAAACTGCTTCAGTCACCGTATCAGCAGGTAGAAGCATTTCGACAGTTTCTTTAAGGAATGGTTTTGTCGTTTCCTTTGAAGTAGGCCTCATGCCAGTTATTATGGGATCCGAGCTCAGTAGTAGCCTATTTATGACATCGAGATTGCAGGACTCTCTGCTGAATTTTCGGGCAAAATCTTGTCGATATAAGCGAAAATGTTTATTCCGAGCCTCTGCGGCCTCTTCTGACGTCATCCCTATGGGTAACAAAGCTTTTTCAATAACGATAGATCCATGTACTAGTATTTTATGGAGAGTGGGCGTCATTGGATGCCATGAATATAGTTCCACATACAGTTTCGCTGTGTCGAAACAGAAGGATTCAAATTTTTCAGTGTCTATTTTATGGCCGCTTGATATAGCTTCTAAAATTATTTTTAAGCGATATATAAGGCGAGAATCTATTCCCGTTATTGTTGCTGCTAGTTCATGGTCCATAAAAAATCTTCTACTCGTATTCCCGTCATTACTGTTGCCAAATCCAGCCTTAGAAACGTCTACTGTCAGACCCAACTGGGTTCTAAATTCTTCTTGTATCTCCAATTTCTTTTTTTGCACTATTTGTTTATCATTTTTATTTCTAAGTTGCCATTTTTTACTGGCAATTTGTATGCTACATGGAGCAGTCCTTCGAATAATTTTATTCCAGCATGCAGTGTCGATAAGCCAAATTGTAAAGAATCTTCATTTATATCATTTCGCTTTGATAAGTCATTAAATTCTTTGGATGTGGCTCCACAAATGTAGCATCTCATTGTAGATTTAGTATCGGTCGCGGCATTGCAAACTTTAGCATCAACCATTGTAAGCATCATCACATGTTTTACCGAAAAGGTTTTGTTTGTTTGCGTGACTTGAGTCGCTTCGAATAAATTTATTTATGTTATGTCTGCTGTTTCTTTTACAAATCTTATACGAATCGGTCTGCAAAATCGTGTGGAGGAAGGTAATGGGTTTCGCCATATTACCTTATCTTCTTGGTTACATAACAATTGCAACGAAACAAACGAACTTTGGAAAATGTTCGCATCAGAATCAGAGTTACTTTCAAATTTTTGTTTAAATCTTGTTTGTTGCGATCCATCGCATCCCCACTTGTACATTAAAGTTAATGTGTTTCTTTCTTCACTATTTAAATGTAAACAGTATGATTTAATACATCTTAGAGATTGACTTCAGCACAAGTAGCAGTGATTCTAGAAGATTCTTGCACAGGGTAACAGTCTTTTTTAGTTTTTTTTAAAATCGTATAGTAGGGATAAAATTTCTTATTAGAGTTTCTAATAATCTCGTACTGTTTCCTTGATAAGCCAGCTTTGACAAAAATAGACAATGCTTCCAATAGTGTTAATCGTTGCTTCTGTTCATTTTTTCTTGAACTTTCCGTGAGTGCTTTTCTATATTTCTTTGCCCGCGTTGGGGATCCTGTTTTTTATCACATTTGAAACATCTGTCTTGCCTTCATGTCGCAACTTCATCTGAGTGGCAAAAGTTAACTCTTCAGGGCTAAACTCACTACGAAGAGCTTTGGTTTTTCTTCTTTTACTTCGCTCGCCTACGTCATTAAAGGACTTCTGTGGGTGCCTTTGTTGAGATCTTGTTTTTGGTATTTCAAATGTCCTTTGAAGCCAACTTCCATTTCATTAAAGAAAAAGATCTTCTATGTAGTGTGAAGCGATCCATCTCCGTTTTATTTCTGATTTTAGATTTGACAGTTTGTGCTTAACCGCTTTTCGTTGTTCCTCCGAGTAATTTTCGGTATTCAACAAAGAAGATTCAGCATGGACCAATTTTTTGTTTATGTCATCATCAGAATGCTCTTGCATGATGTCGTAAAAACGTTTCTGAGTCATAATGTTAACTTCGGAGGGCCCTAAAGAAGAAAAAGAATGTTTAACTAAATAACTGCATTTTTCGTTTTATAGATATCTACAGTTATTAAGGACGATTTCTCAGCAATTTGGATAAAGTTGGAAACGTTTGTTATAGGAATTACTAGAGGACACTTGCTGCTATAACACGATACATAAATTATGACCGGGACACATTCAGAATTATAACAAAACCCTTCAACATTAATTGAAATTTCAAGAATAAAATGATTAAAACTAGTTTCATTGAAACCATATTTTTTCTACTAAAATCATTATGAATTACTATTAAAATTAGTGAAATATGTTGTACATACCTGCCTCAGACACATCCATATTCAGTCACTCGTAAATATATCTCAAGAACTTGGAAAAAAACTTGAAACAATTGCTATCACAGCAAACCCGCAAACAAATACATGCACAGTAAAGGACAACCAAATTCCGACTGCAAGCGCCGCTACGCGGGGGCGCGGGGGACAAATACGGGTTGACTCTGTGACGTACATCTATTCAGGTATCTCCGGTACCTACTAGTTTTGTGATAAGAGGCATTCCGCAAAATCAATTTTTGTCTGAAATTTTTATACAAATACCCCTCTGTGGGACGGTTTGTAATATTTTTCGGGCAGAGTGAAAAGTTAGTATGGTCGGGTCTAATGCGCATGGTAAACCACTCAATGATTAGCGGTCCAACCCCATATACATCATCACTGAGGTAAATCGTAAAACGGCGACAGTCATCTGCGACTAGTGAGAGTTCGAGAGTGATCACAACAACAACACCCTACATTGGTTGAGCAGTATCTACCAGGTAGCACTTAGGAAACAATAGCAACGATGTCTACCCCACAATGTCTGGCGAAGTTGCGGAGAATAGCTGCATCGACCACACAGTATTACGAACAGGAGAATAGCCTCACAGGATGCGCGCTAAAACATGTATAATGATGCGGCTGTCCATGGAGTTAGCTACCAATGCACGGAAGTTTTCTGGAAATTTAGATCTTAAGAACGCTTCTGAGACATCAGGGCTTTTAATATATTGTTCAGCACCACAAAGAATTCTTATTGCCAAAATTTCATCTTTTATTTACTTTAATTGTCAAAAGCTTAAAACCTAAAGCTATTGAAACTTAGCAAGTGTTTTTAGAATCTTTCTTACGCTCACCACTTTTCCTGAAACTACAGACATTTTGTAACCTGTAATTCTCTACAGTTTACCACCAACCGAATTGAAACAGGCCGAATAGTTACGAATTTTAGATCCAAATTACTGGAAACTGTCTTTTTACAGGAAATAAATGAAGATGCTGGTATCTGAGACATGAAAACTTTTAGTATGTTTTTTGACATAACAAATAGGGTTGGTGCGTGACATACATGGAGTAAAATAATGTCCACATGAATGGTAGTGAACATGAGTCACTAAAATAGGTTGTGCGAAACCCGCGTCGTATATTGAGTAGCAAAAGCGGTTGGGTTATGAACCACAACAGATCACGAACGTAACTGGGTCGCGTAGTTTGCCATAAGTTACAAAACATAATGGGTTGCGAATCACGATGGGTCGTGAAACTATGCTTGCTGTGACTAACAGATAGAGTTATAAAGTAATATAGACAGTAGCATTTCTATTGATATGATAGAAAATTACAGTTGTAGACAACTTGCCAACTTTAGGGGATTTTCCCTTTTTTGGGAGTATGATCAAGATTGCACGAGATCACTCTATCTGTTCGGCTCGGTAATCACACAGAATCACGGCAAGTTGCTACGATACACAGCTTTAGGAAACAGAGACGTACGGCGAATTGTGTGCTAGAGCAAATGATAATAGTTTTGAACATGCACGAAATAATTAAACCAGAAATAACATGCTGGTTCCTCCTTATTCGTATTAGGTTTCGGGCATAGACAGCTTTATCTAAATCATAGAAGCCATGCCATCTATAGTATTCTTGTGATCTATGGTACGTGGAAATCTTGTGATTCATAAAGTTCGGGAGTTTCGCAACCCACGAAAATCTTGTAACTTGCGGCATTCAGGAACTTCGTGACACATGAAAACCTTGTAATACAAGAATCTTGTAATGCACAGGCACCATAGTTTCATATGCTAACGTGAGTGGGCAAGGGTTGGCTTAACTAAAACTTTTCTGTGCCTGAGTGGGTGGGTAACCAAACAAACGTATCTACACATGTTTGTAGTGAATGAACTACATACTGTCGCAGTTCTACAGTTTTTTGCTACGGCAACAGCTTGCTCATTTCAATAATGCAGATAAGTACTTACATCTCCTTCTACTAATGTTAAATATTCTTCTTCTCTTCTATGTGCTCCTACCGGATTTGTTATGTCAACGTCGAAAGTCCTACATCAACTGTTTTAAGCCTAATGCAAGCTTAATACATGCAACTGGCTGGTTACGTAGTGAAACCTCCCAGAAACTAATTGAAAGAATGAAACTGTAAACACTTTCTTTGGAAGTAAGAATAACAACTAACTAAATACTCTTTTTCTGTTTGACTTTGTTTTCATTTCAGTTTTTGTCCCAAAGCAAATAGACAAATAGTCTCACTTAATTAGAACGCTTCCGTCCCGCCGGACTTTTTACAAGATTTGTCTGAGTAAATTGGTAAGTTTTTGGGTAATCTGGTCATGATTGCTAAGATAAATCATTATTATTGGTTTTTCTGCTGCTTTACTTTTGGTTAACCATGCAGATAATCTAATCTCAATTTTAAAATCCGGTGAAAATGTCTCCTATCACTGTTTAATGTTTGGCTGAGGCTTCAGGTCGCGGTTCCCTTGGACCTCGTTGCTTCAACTACTATGGTCATTTCGCCGCCAACTAGAATTTAGTCGAATCCGAGGTTTTCCAACCCCGGTAGGTATTTTTAACGTGCAACTCATCGTAGTCACACGGGATCCACTGCTTTACATCCCTCCCAGAGGATAACATCCTTTTTCAGATTTTTTCCCCGTGAAGAATCTCAGGACGTTTTTAGGATGGAAAAACCTTCTAGAGAAACTTAGAGTTTGTAACTTGAAATCGAAAGGTGCCCTATGGCTAGCAGAGTGTTGTTGTGGATGTCCTAGCAGATTTGTAAACAGTTTGGTAGCATGTACAAAAAAGATGGTAGTAGGATGTTTGAACCCAGTGCTTTTGTACTTCCTTGACAAAGCTTCTTCTAATGTCTATTGGGAGTACGCTGATCAACTCGTAAATCGATAACCATAAGGGAGTAAACAAAGGTTTTATAGGTGTGGTTGAGTGAGCATTCAAAGATGTAGTTCACGAAAACAGCTGAATTTGTCAGTTTTAGAGCTTCAGGTGGACGTGATCTTCAGAAGGTTGATCTTTCTGGTCTTGAAAGGGTATCCAAATAGAATTACCCGAGTCTTGTTAGATTGGACTTGATGAAGTTCAGTCTTAAGTTGGAATTGAATTCTCGTGAGATTCTAGAGTTTTTGAAATAGTTGCTTGTACGACTTTGTTGAAGGTACGTTGTATGTCGAAGAAGGTGGTGATATGCATTTTGTTCTAGAATTTCCTTGAACCCCTTAGCTAACATGTTGAGAAAGGCAATGGGACGATAAGAGGAAGGATTGTTATGATTTATATGGAGTTTGGAAAACGTGATTACTTGTGCGATTCTAGCTTTCAGGAGCTTTTGTACTAGATTTTATTTATTGAAGTCTCGCTATATACCTAATAAGGTGGCTATATACATTGGTCTCGAGAATCCTCTTAAATGCCTTGTCTAAGATTTTCAGAAGAGCAATGGAGCGATAAGAGGAAGGATCGTTGTGATTTGCGTGGCTTTTGGGAATCGTGACTGATCATGAAATTGTAGCGTTTAGAAACTTTTAAAGAAGGCACATTCTATGTCCAAAAGTGTGGACTTGTAATTTGTTCAAGAACATCTGGTATGAATTACTTGAATTGCCTTATCTAAGAGATTGAGAAGGGCGATGGGGAAGGAAGGAAGGATCGTTTTGGTTTGTGTAACGTAACGACTTGAGCATTCATAAGCTTTTAAGGAAGCTTTTTACTGAACGCGCGCTTTATTAAAGGCCTTGCAGATAAGCATATTGAGTCACAGAAAAGGAGTTCTTGGCACATATGCCAGGATGAAATTTGTACTGGAACGGAAAGAAATGCCGAAAGCACTCATAAGATATTTTTGACAAAACAAAAGTAAAACATTCTATCACCCACAACTCAACTAGATTGTGACCTGGGGCAGAGAGAATTATTTCGGAGAAACGATTAAGGTAAAAGGAGTAAAACCATAGAAATCTTGATAGTACAACGTTAGCTAAAGATGTGCGCAAGATTTGCTAACCTAATCGGTGTATTTCTGCTAATTAAGATTGGCTCATAACAACTTTTGTCATTATTTTTGTTTTATGGTAGTCATATCGTCAATACTGCCAAGAGCTGTTCACGCCTTTACCGAGATCTAATTCATTTCTGCAATGAAAATGCAGTAGCTATTTGTAATCCTGTGGGATGACTGGCAATTTGTACCCGGAGAAGTAGTACAGTTTTTCTAAATGTATCAAAGATTCGCAGTGGTAGATCTGTAGTTTATTTTATATCGTAGCTGTGGTTTAGATATTTTTATTGTAGGTGTTTTACATCGCCCTCTGTATATTTTAATTAAATCTCCCTATCGAAACAGCTTAGAGCCTTGCAGAAAGGTATGATTGGTAGTCTATAATCATTAACTTCCGTTCCCCTAGCCTCATTTTGCTTGTAGAAACGAGGCCGCAGAACCACTTTGTATATAACTGCTGATGCAAAGTATTACTTTGCTTGGGTAGCTACTGCTCCGCTGCGCGTCTTGTGCTACGATTTTACTTTGCTATCCATTCAACTCACGCTTTGAAATGCTTTTCGTCTTGATATTGCATGAATTATCAATTTTGATCAATTACATTAAATTCACACTTGTTTTCAAACTATAGTTAGTAGCGCATACAAATCCTTCTTCTTGAAAAACAGCATAATTAATTTTATCTCTTAAGATTAATTATATTACGCTTCTATTTTTACAAAAAAGAAAAGCATCGAATATGTCGAAAATCCCGAGAACATCCTACGTGTAGGATTATATTATTTACTTTTACGTTATTGTAGTTTTCGTATACTGACACACGCATAAATCAAAAACTTTTTTATTTCTTTGAGTTGTTTCATTCCAGGGTATAGAGATATTTTTCTGTCACTTGAATTTCCATCACTCACATAATTTTCTACATAAATGTCAAGACTATTTTGTTGGAGATTTTTCTTTTAACTTTATGAAAGGAAAATGACAACGACAATAGAAAAAAGGATTACTCACAAAAATCTGTATGTATAGCTTATCAATCAGTATCAGTTTCTGTTTGTTAAAGAAAATGTTACAATGACGTTATTGCTAAGTCTTATAAAATTTATCTGTACTTTCTTAATCTCACCCTAAGCTTACAGCGGTTAATTTTTAAACAGGTTGAATTGGGATGAAGTTAAAACTAAAGGTCACAAGGGAATACTTGAAAAATACATTAGGAAGTTTTACTTGCAGTTGTTTATTTAAGTTTGGGATTAAAATAGCTTTTACTCAAACAGCTGGAAGAATCAAATCAGTTGACTGTCTGACAAATTGAAAAGCAGATATCGAAATGATAAAATCTCCAATTTATGATCCATTAGGCTTAGGAACTAGAAAAAACAAAAAGTTTTCAACAAGAAATAATAATTGAGGTAAAGACTCTCGGGAGACCGTTTCTTTAGAAAAAGAACCAAGGAAGCTCTTTCAGTATCAAAGATTCTATAATTTATTAGTCATAAAAATACAGAAATATAATAAAATCACTTTGGCACAATAAAAGTGGCTAATCAGTAAGATACATTTAAAGTGTTCAACAGAGCTGTCTTCGTTCATGCAAAATGTGTAGCATTTTAAGTACAGGGTATTCAAACTCAAAACTAAAAATCTCAAAAGCCACGAAATCAGTTAAATTGATGAAGTGGTGAGGAATTTGATGTTTAGTAGTACATTAAAGATAAATCGATGTGCTCTAATTTTCAAAATATTCCAAAAATAAAAATTGTTTAACTAGTTTTGAATTTAATTGAACTGAAATACTGAGAATCAGTTTGAGGCGACCGGATACAGCGATGCCAGCGAATTCAGTCATTAACGGTTATTTATGTCACTTTACCACGAGATGGTACTTCATTCTACAGTTCCTTAAGATAGTAATCCGTGAATTGAAACACATTTCTATGATCAAGATGTATTGCTTAAAGAAAGTCATTTGAATCTTAGCGGGATTGAATTAGACTTCCTAAGTCTCTGAGCAACCAAGCCTACTCGGAAAATTGCTCCTGATTTAGAAGTCTGAAACGAAAAACAATTATCACAGTGTTGCAGGAATTGTATCGTAGTGGTGGAACGGTTTAGAGGACGAAGCATATTCTAGTAATAAAAAACTTGAAAGCGCAGAAACGCCTCAATGGTTGTTGCAAAATTAAAAATCTTTCTAGGTACGGTTGGTATTTGCTAGAAAAGCACGAAAGGGTAAATAGTTGTGCTTGGGCCGAATAGCAAAAAATTCCCTAACGGCCATTTCAGGAATTGCAAATCTACCCAAACCAAGCGAACCCATAAGAGTGAAGTGTTGGATCTTGTAAAATTCTCAACTAATCGAGAACGGGGATGGCAATTCTTTGTTGTGGTTATGACAAACGCTTTTGATATTGGTCCGTAAGAAAGACTGTTCAGGCATCTGTCTTCATCGCTAAAGAAGGAACAGAAGGAAGACTATGAGTTTTGTATAGATGGGACCGATTAGCCATTATTTTAAATGCTTGAAGGTTGAAGCCCCCATATTGGTACAGCTCGTTTAAGATGGTTAACAGAGGGAGAAACTCGACGATAAGCTCCGGACGATGGGTCATAGGATGGCACAGCCCAGCTTGTGTCCGTATTTAGCGCTCTTAAGAAGATTAATGATGGTCAAAGCACGATGCTGGGGTGCCACAGGTGACCTATGAGATGGCGTTGACCAATTCGTGTTTGTATTTAGTTCTTTAGAAAGATTAATGGAGAACGAAACCCGACTTTGGCAATCTATTGAATGGCGTTGACCAATCCGTGTTAGTATTTAGTTCTTTTAAGAAGGTTAATCAATGGGGAAACCGGACTTTGGACCACCAAGACTGACCCGTTGAAAAGGGCAACCCAAACCGTTTTGATGCAACTCTCTAAGATAGTTAATGAATGGCACAAACAACAGTCACAGAAGGGTGTTTATTTATATCTTGTTAAATACAAAGATGTAGAGGTTCTGAGTGCCCTTTTTTGCTATTTATTACATTTGCTTTGACATTTTTGAGTATAATTCTTACTTAACTTAGGCGTTATGCTAATGAGTATAGCGTATTTACGCGAACGACTCTCTATGGGGATGAGAAAGAATAGGCATATTCACACTCTTGCACTGCGCGGCACTTGTGAAGGCGCGGATGGTGATTCGCTGTGGTGTTGTGTGTTAAGATCTGGATTCCAGGGTCGGTTTAGCGGAGGTTCAATTCTATAGATCCGGTAGTTGCTGCATCTTTTAGATGACTAGGACTAGGAGCTCATGAGGTGTAGGCGGTCATTCTGAAATTAAGTTTTAAAGAGCGTGGCGCTTAAGAACGTACGTTGGCCAGTTGTGTAGTCGGTGAATGGGATCGTTTACAGATGCCCCGGGCAGGTACCGCATACAGAGGAATTTGACTTACCAATCCGGTGCAGATGTACGTTGAAGTTTTTGTGTTCAGTTAGAAGGCTAATGATAGCTGTGTAATATTTGGGGTTGGCGCGTCGCTGTGAGAGGGAAGAAGCAGATAGGTCGTTTCTCCTTTTTTTTGTTTTCATTCCATTCTTCTTGCTAGTTGAAAAAGTGAGGCTTCAGGTGAATTGTGTTGAACTGATTTGGATGAGTATTCGATTTGCGTTGTACCTCACGCCAGACTCCCTGCATCATTTTGACAGCTTTGCTTGCTGGTCTGGTGTATATAGAAATCAGAATAGAGCTGGCTGTCAAGATGGATGCCGAGGTATTTGATATGGGTGACCCTGGCGATGTTTTCATTATTGAGCCGACCCTGGGATTATAGTTTAGCTTAACAGCTTGTACACTGTCTTGTTTGTAGGGATTTTTAATTTTTGGGATTGTGTCTATTCCTCTATTTCTACGGTAGCTTCCTGGATGCGGCGTTATAATTCTCTGCTATTGCAGGCTTCACCAGTCTGCATAGGCCATTATGACGTTGGCAATGTTTGGGCTGGCTTTCAGGCTTCAAAGAGTTGAACCAAGAATGAGCACCCTTTAGTTGTTGTCTTCAAGACTTCGTGACTAGTAATGGAATGTACACGATTCGGTTTGTGCAATAGCTGTTCAGTATCTTGGACAGTTTGCAAGGTACATCAAGAGTGTTGATCTTGGACTGAACTCATCGTCGAAGGTCCCTCGGATATCAATGAATATTCACCACGACATACTACACGCACTTAATCAGTTTGGGTAATGTAGGACGTTGTCTGGTATGGTGACTTGAGATAACTTTTTCGACTACTTTCTCCAGTTCAGGCAATAGAGTGAGCGGTCGGATTAACTTAGGATCTCTGGAATCCTTGTTTGCAGGTTTTAATAACGTAATTAATTCTCCTTCTTTTTCGGTGTCGTCAGAAAAGTAACCTAGGGTTGGACTGTCATTTAACGGATCGGCTAGAAGGGATATCAACGCCTCTGCGGCCATTTAAATAATTTTACCATCTTATACAAGCTCGATTCAAAATCTTTTTGTCTTTAATTTTACAAATGGCCGATAGGAAATCTTCTGCAGTTGTTAGCGTTTTAAACTAATTATCGCCAAGAGCCTCGTTGACTGCTTCTCTTGTTGAAGGTGCCTTGGCACGGGTCGTCATCAGCAAAGAGTGTACTTAAGGTTCGCTCTAATGTTGACTTTGGTTTCTAGCGTTGTATGGACGTAGGCATTTTCAAATCTTTCCATGGTTAATTTATATGCTGCGGCTCACGGGTTGTCCTTAAAATTCTGGCTGAGCAAATTTTTGCCAGAATTTCCACTACACGCGTGAAAAATTTGTGAGGGTTATGATATCTTGCCATATAAACCTTTCGATCTTATGATTCAGCTGACATTGTGTCGTCTTCTGGAAGGTTTGTTTCTAGTTGTTATTGCTTGAAATCGTCTGTCCACCAGATTGGTTTGTTTGAAAGTGTTTTCCTTTTGGGTAGATGTCTTTTTGAGTTTTTTCTAAGCCAGTTGTTAGAAGGCGCAGTTTGTGTTTTCGAGTATTGTTTTGCTACTCGTCCTCGTATAGAGCCTTAGAATTAAAGTTCGTTAGATTTAGTGCTAATTGCGGTGGATTGCATCTTGTCTTGTTTTGGACTAGTTTGAAGAATATAAGATTATGGTCGCTTTTGACTATTTTGCCAGTCAGTTATCCCATTTGTCAGTGTGAGATTGTTGTTGCTCTCGCCGTTCAGCAAGGTAAAGGTAGGGAGAAGGTTTGACTGGTTTTCTATGTTTAAGTTAGAAGGGAAAATCAGGTTTGAGAGTGCTTCGTTCCTCTCGTGATCTTGCCTTTTGTACAACAGGTGGGATTTCGTATTAAAGGCACCTGCCACTAGACTGTTAGGAAATTGTTACAATATGTGTGGAATTTGGTTTAGGAAGGGCTCAATTTCTCGCCCTGTGAAACAGTATACATTTATTGCAGTGACTTTTATACTCTTGAGCGAGATAGTGTTTGTTACTGAAAAGTACAGGATGTTCATCGAGCGTGCCGAGTATATACGATCTCTAGTTTGATGGAGGTATGTTTTAGATTTTTTTTAAGAGACCAGGAATGTTCCTTTTGTCGGTGAATGGATTTAAATATGTTGAAGTAGAATGTACCTTAAGGAAGGACAAAAGTAGCCCGAGTTGTAGTGTGTTTCAGTGGCCGTTCTATAGGCTAATTTACATCATGCCCAAACCTTCAATTGTTATTTGTAATCCATACTTAGTATTAGGTTTGTTACTCTCTTCATATAATTATTTAGAATTTTGAGGTAGTGTTTCGCACGTTTGCAGCTTATGAATGTAGATGCAGTCAACTTTTTTTCTAGGTAATTAGTTTTTGTGTGGGCGTCATGGCATTCCCGGCAGCTAGTTGAGTCTTGGCAGTTTTTAGAGAGGTGACTATAGTCTTGGCAGTTTCAGCATCCAATAATTCTAATGTGAAAGCTAAGGTAAACGTTTTCTCGGTTTATTACATAATTTCGGACCTTAGCCGTGGTTTCAATGACTCAGCGTACTTTGCCTTTGAAGACAGCCTCTATGGTATCATTCTGCAGGTCTGGTGAATCACACAAGTTTTGGGTTCTAGTTATATCTTCTACGTCTTGTTTTGTGCATTGCGGGTTTAGTTTTTTTTTTGCTTGGACGCTTTTAGTTCTACTTTAACTTCCTTACTCATTTTGGCATCTTTACTGGCGTGGTTTCAGAAATTTCAGGAAGATGCGCTTTTATACTGATTTCCATATTTGTGGCACCTAGAGCAGGTTCCATTCTAATCTTTAATTTGGATCGAACGTCCATATTGGTGACCTAAGAATAAGTAGGTTTTTTTTGTTTGTTATTTAGTTGTTGCGTTATAACCGATTCTTGTGGTGAGTCTATCTAGTCTGTCTGCCGGTGCAATTAGGCTTAGCACAATCGCTTTTATAGCCGTTGCAAGTTGTATGATTTTTCATAATTGATCTAAGGGTGCCCCAGTAAAGTGCTCTCCAGATGTGGAGGAGGGTATTCGGTTGGTGATCCATAAGTTGTAGCGTGAGAGGGTAGATGCTTTCCGTTTCTTGGGGGTACGAGGAACTTATAGCGTGACGCACTTGTTTACGAGTAATTGCCTCTGATACTTGCGATTCTTTTTTTCTTTGGAATAAAATCCTTTATACAACTACAATCTTGAAACGGAAAATAAACATAGAAAGGATCGCAAAGAAAGTACAGCACAGTGTCGCTTAGTATTGGCGTCAAGTCTGAAATGCTGCTAGCCCTGGAGATACTGAAATGCGCAGGTGTTTGTATTTAGCTTTTTGAAAAGGCTAATGGAGAGCGAAGCCTAACCTTGGGTCATTGGAGGTGGACTGATGAAGGGTACATCTCAACTTGTGTTGATTAAGATGGTTAGTGAAGGGCGCAACTCTTCCCGTTGTCAAACAATGGTAAATTTGTTCTGTGGTCACCATTAGCGTGACCTTGCTAGGTTGCAGTTGTGATCTTAATAGTAGACTTCTATGTAAGGCTTTTTTGATCTCGTAGTTTCTCCTCTCACTTTATTTGCTAGAGGATAACATAGCGAAACAGCCGATCTTGGTTTTTGTCGGTAATAGTGTTCGTCGTACAGTTATTTTAAGAAAAATGATGCTGGTTCAGAGCTGAGCATGAACAGAAATATCAAAGACGTACCGTCAGAATTTGCAGAACCCCTAAAACACATCCGGCAAAAACGTAATTTATAGTTTCACATTTGACAACTTAGCTCAGAAGTTTCCGGTCATGGCATAGACATGAAAATGCACTCTCCTCTTCTGCCTCTTCTTTTTGCTAACCGACTGTGTTTATTGGATGTCATTCCTAATGGTGGCATTCGTATTTTCGAGAGAGGATATCTAGAAGTTGGTTATCCAGCATCTTGTTCCATTGTTACACGAGAATCAGATTTTCGAGAGACTAATCTTCTACGTAACAGCGGCGATATCTTCGATTACTCTGCAACTTTGCATAACAATCTTGAGTTTCAGAAAGGACGTAGTTAATAGTTTTGTCATTTTGGGTTTCTCGAGTTGGTCTGTCGTTACGTCCATGTCTGCGTGCTCTTGTCTTTTCAAATTTGTTATTTTCTCCAAATATTGTTTCGTCTAAAAAATCTTACAATTTACACTTCGTTATTTAATTAATATTTCCCTAGATTTTACTTTTATTTCACAACATTTTGATTTGTTTGTTGTTTCCAAATTCTCCGTGGAAAAACTAATGTTTTATTTTCCGCAAAATGCTGAAGCGCTTAAATATATTAGTGGCTTGTTCTCTAATATAAAACTTTCAACAGTTCTTTTTTCCAGAACGAGCTTTTGTTATAAAAAATTCATCAGAACGATGACGTGTATAAATAAAAATTGTATGTTTTTGACTGAAACGAAACTTTTTAAATTGTAGATAAAAATACGATAGAATAGATGGATTTACTTATTGCATCTCTACATACTGTGACAATATTAAAGCAATAATGGTAAAGTTCTGTGCACTTAAATATTCATAAAGCCTCTCAGAATTTATATTCAGATCTGCATATTGAAGTTATTACACCAACCACCTGCGAGGATTTCAATTTGCGTATGCATATGCGAAACTTGCATTCACATGCTTTTGTTTTCAACGGATTATTGGAACAAAACATAAATCATTTTATATCGTATAACTACGTGTTAGTATAGAAAGCATTCTGATATTTTAAAAACCAATTTAAATTATCTATTAATCAAGCCGTTATATCTAAATACTTCCAGACACAAAACGGGATTAGAACGAATTGAAAGTGTCACACTGTAGCGATAAGAGTTTGGATTTTGTTACAACTAATCTATTCTACCAATTAATTTCAAATATCGTAATTAATATTCTCTTTTTATAGACTAAAGATAAAAAGAAGCACTGGCCGCACCTTTACATAACGATCACTCGAATAATCGAAGAATCAATTTACTTGTCATGTACTCAAAACACGTAGGTGAAGGAAAACCTACGTGATCTCTAAAGGGCTTCACCATTAGAAGAAACACCGACAACCACCTGTAAGTTTTTGATTATTGTAATTTCTTTACTTAAGTGCTGATTTGCTTTGGGAATATTAAATAGTCCGTAAAATTTATTCAAACAACTTCCTCTCTCTATAAAATTCTGAAAGTTTATATTCCTCTTGAAATCTGAATTTCAATAAGATAATATTATAAGGCTAAAAGTAGATTTCAGTTTGATAGAATAATAATTAAAGCTTAAATTAATTTTTAACACTTTATGCCTTAGTTACTTTTATTGTATTCTATCGACTTAAACAAAGATTCTATTAAATAACATTTAATATTTCAGTATTTATCACGGTTGCGCGTTTACAAAATTTTTCTGAATAAAATAAATTTATTATTCTGCGCTATCTTTGTAATTACAAAGAGCATGTTCTTAAAATTTATAACATTTGTGATTTTTTTGTAGTATTTGCTCAAAGTTAGTTTTCATCGATTTAGGTAAATATAGGTTCAAAGGTATCTTTCCTTACGGCACTGTAATAATAAGAGCGGCAGCAGGGTTATACCGCAACATAAAGGTATGGTAAACAGAAATATGATTGCAGTAACAGTCATAATAATAATAATAATAATAATACAAAAAGTTTATCGTTCATATAAATTCTTTAAATTATTTAAAAGTCACAAGAACAGTTTGAAATGTCTTTATTTTTGTTTGAAAACAGTTACAGTTAAAAATGTATCAAAATTTGTTTAGGTTATAAGTTTAGTCACATATGCTAAAATGGTTTTTTCGACTAGTGTAAACATCAATACGAAAGCTATTTTAATTTTAAAAGCTGCATGCTTTAGAAAGCACTGAGTTACTCTGCTGGAACATAAAGATTTCATGAGTCCTTTACGTCCCTATATAATTTAGATTTAATATAGAGTAGATAGAATGTGAATATTTGATCATAATAAATTATAGGAATTGCATACAGCGAGTGATTCGTTTTTATAATTTTTGAAACTAAGGTTAACTTAATTTAAGAACCAAAATGCTAGTCAACGTAACATTAAGTGTATCTATAGATATAGGGACAGCAGGCTTTTTAACTCCTACACCATTTGATACTAACTAACTCACTATATCACAAGAGTCTGATTTTCCTTAGTTTACGTGAAATAATTCTAGGAGTTATGACTTTCCTTTTTGAGAGTTTTCAGAATTCAATCTCCGTGGCTGTTGATTATTCTTCTTTATTTTTATTGACAATTCAATTTCCTGTTTGTATATATATTACCACGGTTTTGGTTCTTCTAATTATCTGATGATCACACAACATTCAATATTCAATGATGGTATCAGCTGATTCACAGGAAGTCCTATCCGTTGTATCGATTAAGTCAATATATGTAGATAGATACTTAGATCGAAGGTTGTAAGATCGAGGATGTTTTTTGGTAATAAAAAAGTCACATAGTAGGTACTTTGTCTTTTCAATCTCAAGTCAAAACTAAATTACGGGATTATAAGTAATAATATAACATCGGCGACGAGTTTTTTCTTTTTCCATTTTAAGTGTTTATAATGTGGATATATCAATTCAGAATTCAGTGATTTATGTCAAAATTACTGGCCAAACGTCATGGTTGGATCATCAGCTTTGTCAGTACAATTTTAGCGGTTTGACCCTAAAATAGAAGTAATAGACAATTATCTTGACAGGTTAGAAGCTTATTTCGTCATTAATGAAATAAAGGAGTCGAAAAAGTTAAATTATTTAACTATACTTTTGGGTTCCGAGCACTTCACAGTTTTGAAGAGTAAACTAGTCCCCAAAAAGTTGTCTGAGTCTTCGTTCGAGGATTGTTCAAAAGTCTTGAGCAATCATTACTCACCTGCTACAAGAGTAATAAGTGAAACATTTAAGTTTCATTCTAGAAAACAAAAAGAAGCTGAGGAACTTGTAAATTTTATTACTGATCTCAAACAGTTGTCAGTTTGGGCGTAAGCATAAGTTTAGTAGTTCCCCAACAAGAGATAAAAGTTGCAGGGAATGCTATTCGAAACACAAACCAGCTGATTGTCCAGCAAAATTATGGACTTGTTATTGGTGCTGTTAAAAGGGTCATACATCACGGTATTGCAGAGCTAAGACTGCAAATTACATGTCTGCACCGTTAGTGTCCATCAAAGAAATTGCAGAGCATACTAAAACTGATACTATTCTCACTAAAGTCTTAGATCAAGTGGTCCGAGGTTGGCCAAGTCATTGTTCGAGCAATTCTGATGTCTCTAGATATTATAAGTTAAGGAATTCGTTGTCTGTACAAGAAGATCGTCTAATGCTTGGGAATCGTGTCGTAGTACCTGAGTCCTTTATGCTGATCATGTTGGCGTTATCAGGACCAAAATGTTAGCCAAGTCTTACGTCTGGTAGTTAAATTTAGATTCCGATATAGAGCGCCATATAAAATAATCTTCTGTTTGTCAATCTACCCGTAACAGATCAAAAGTAGTAGTCAAAAATTGGTCTAGTGCTAGGAAGCCTTGGGAAGGAATGCACTTTAGACCTCTTGGAAACTCTTGGCCCGAAAATGTTGGTCTTAATTGATGATTTTTCTAAATGGGTTGAATGTTTCATTTTGTTTGTTTCTAATACAGAAGCTGTGTTATCTAAGTTGTTTGAATGTTTTTATTGTTTTTCAGTTCTTTTTGTTATGGTTACTGATAACGCGCCTCCATTCAATTTTGATGCGTTCAAAAGATTATGACAAGGATTTTATCTACAGCTCCCTATAACCCTAGAAGCAATGGAGTAGCAGAAAGACAAGTACAGTCGGTCAAGAAATGCTTCATTAAATCTTCCATAGCTCATTCCTTTGAAAGTCAGACTTGAACACTGTCTTTATTATTTAAGCTTGAACAGTCTCAGCCTTTCGGGGTATTTAAATTAATGAGAAGGTATTGGTTAATTTACATTTTGTAAAAGGTTTTCCGGAATGATATTGCAAAAGTTAGTTCCATGAGTTCCAAGTGAGTAGTCCGTCCCACCAGCTAGAACACCAGTCAAGTCTCCTATGCACACTATACGTCAGCCGTTACCGAATCTAAAAACCAACGAGGTTTTGTCTGGTAGGCCACAAAGAGTTTCGAGACCTTCTATAAAATATTCATCCAGTACTTATGATTGATTGTAAGAAGGCAGTAGTGTTGTATGGATAAAGTCGATGTATGTGGATGGACACTAAATTGAAGATTGTAAGGTCGAGGATGTTTTTTGGTAATAAAAAGTCATATGCCATTTTGTCTTTTCAATCCCAAGTCTAAACCAAATTACGGAATTATAGGTAATAATATAACACTATCACACTGCCTGTACTTGTTGCTACTAAATGTAAAATAGAAGTCTCTGTAAATTTATGTTTCTGTACTTGGTTCTCCGAACAGACAGAGTAATCACGTGTAACTTTCATGATATTCCCGAATTAAAAATTCCCTAAAGTTGACAAGCTGTCTACAGTGCTTCGGTCGCACTACGTGTCTTACCAATTTGAGACAATTTACTTTTTTTTAGGAATCTCATAGTATAGTACATACTAAACATCCAAAACAACATAGAATTTCTATTTGTCTCTGTTTTAGTTCTCTGATCATTAGATCTTCAAGATTTAGAGTTTTTTTAGAGTGAAAAAGATTACAAAGTTACACTATACTGTTCGTAGTTTTACCAGAGCCTATTGATGACAAGGTTTGGTCTTCTATAGCGAAAGCCGTCTCGGCGAAAACTAATGTCATTTCTTAGGGATTTTATCTTTCTGATTTGCTGTTTAGCCGAGAGCGGTCCGAGATTAACATCGATAATAAATTCATAAGGAAGTTCCTGCATACGAGGTGTGCAAATAAAGTTATCAGACTGATCTTTTATAATTTTCTTATTCAATTAAAATTGCAATTCCATATTGTCTTCTTCAAAGTAATTACCCTGGGAAGCCACACAGCGATGGGGACAATTTCTTCATTCTTCATAGCAGTGATACTCGGATACTGAAGTTGCCTTCAGCTGGTCGGTTACGGCAGTTTTAATGTCTTCTAATGTCCCAAAATGACGTTCTTTGAGGTCATGTTTCAACTTAGGGAAGAGAAAAAAGTCACAACGACTCAAGACGGTAGAATAAAGGTGCTGAGGAGCCAAAGGGATGTCTTTACTTGCCAAAAACTCATTAATTGAAAATGCAATCCCCAATTCATTGGTCAAAACCTCATGAACGATGGTATGAGTCAAATTTAACTGACTGTCAAGCGACGATCAGAACGCACAAGATTCCGGATTCTTGCAACATTTTCGTCAGTTCTTGCAGTTACAGGCTCTCCGCTGCGAGGTTTAGTTTCAATCTGCTCTTTAGCTTCAAAAAATGCTTTAAATCTGAAAACCTGGGCCGTTGACAAAACATTGTCTCCATAGGCCTACTGAAGCTTTGAAAAAATCTCTTCCGCACTGTGACCAAGTGTGAAGCAAAACCTGTTTGCTCGAAATTGATATCACTCATTTTGAGAACGCAATAGGAAAAAAACAGTTGACGAGAAAATTCCTACGGACAACCAAATGATTTTACAGGTCTCCAAACATTACAATATTCGTTAACTGAGATTGAATTATTTTGCTTAAACGTACCATTCGGCGAATACTTTGTCGTTGTTTCCGATGGGCGGCCTACCTTGTATCCAAGTCTCCTAAGTTAAGCCACATGTAGGTATTGATTATGGAGTCCTCTTTCAAGTCATTCAGGTAAAGATTTTAAGTGTAAAGATATTAAAGACTTATGTGTGCCTGTTTGTGTGTATGGTCACAATTTAGAACTCGTATCAGATCCGACCATTTATGCATTTATTGCTGCTTTGCGTTGCCTCCCTTCCGCAATTCTGGAGTACATTTCGAAGCCGATTTCCATCGGATACTGGATAATGATACAAACTGAACATTTTCTTAATTCCAGAGCGCTTAACTCTGCTCTGACCCTAATGATCTCTGTGTGCCTAATCCGAATCATCCATTCACCTTAGAACCTTCTGAAGAATTTTGGCTATCTTTCTCGACTAGACTTTTGGAAAGGGTAACATTAAGTCAAGAAGGGAGCTTTTGTTATAACAAAGCAACAAGAAAAAATAATTAATAGAAAAAGGATCTTTAAAGAAAGAAATTCTTAATGGTGTACAGTATGAAATTCTTAAAAAACTCTATTATTCCGATAAGGTTTAGTTTTATACTTGCAGATGTCGCTAATAATCCTAGAGATTGAAACGGCAATAAAATAAATTTAAAAAAATTTTCGAAAACCGATTAATAGCTTTGGTAAAACTTTTAATTGAGTTTTTGCATTCAGTATTCTTCAAGATTTTTGTTTTTTTTTTCTTCTTTCATATCAGGTTAGTTTTAAATATCAACCAAACGGGAGTGGCAACATTGAATCGGACATCTATTTGGACTTTCGTATTCTGTGTTGTGTTTCTTCTACTTCATCATCTGCCCAAACAGATTGTATAATTCTACTTTACTTGTGCTGCTTTCATTTGTTTTCCAGTTATCTTTTTTTTCTTCTTGTTTTTCATCGTATTAGAAGTACCCAGTAAAATTTACTATAACCGTCTTTGTCGTGTTGTGATTGTCTTTTAGATAGTTTTGTGTGAGGCTAGGATGTCAGCCCACTGTTATTTATTGCTGAAGTATATGTTTCGGTCTTTTGTGTCAATGTCTGATGTTTGGGTCGTAATGTCCAAGAGTATTTATTAGTGGGTTTGATGATGTCGGAGTGTTTAGGTATAGTTTTTCTGCAGTTTATGTAATAAATTGTTTGATAGATGGGAGGTCTGCGTCTTGGTGTAGGTCAAAGTTTCGGATGTACCAAGGGGCGTCAAAGCTCATTCGTAGGATTTTGTTTTGGATTACTTGAAGTTTGTTGAGGTGTCTTTGCTGCATAGCCCCAGGTGGAGGAGGCCTACGTAATTATCGGTCTTATTATGGTTTTGTAGAGGAGTAGTTTATTAGTCTGGTTAAGAAAACTGCGTCTGTTTAGGAGGGGATAGAGGGTAGCAATGGTTGCGTTCGCTTTTCTGACGCAGGAGTCCGTGTGGTCTTTCCAAGTTAGTCGTCTGTCGAGGGTCACTCTTAGATATTTAGCTTGCTGTTTCCAGGGGGTAGGCTGGTTGTAAATGATGATTAGAGTGCGGATTTATAGGAAGAATGCTTTTTTTTAGATATTAATAGCAGTACAAAAAGACATTAAAATAAGTGCGAATCGCAATTGAAGGAATCATTTAACTAATTTTCATA
>VTPC01091018.1:0-13512 GCA_011009095.1 Ignelater luminosus | reverse complement strand
GTCACTAATTTTAAAATCAGAAATTACCATCTAGACTTAAAGTAACAATTAACCTGCTTTTGATTGTTTGTTTATACAATGAAATTCAATGAATTCTAAGGTTAGCTTTTAATAAAGTAACAAACGTTGTAGGTTTTACGTGATGTTTGTACCTCCCACCTTATTTGATAAACATAAAACGTTAAAATGGTACTTAAAGTTTTATTATTTACATAAAAATTCAATTAATTAAATATTCCGAAAGGGTTTGTGATATGGTAATTTACACTATGAAGCAAACCATGTTAAAATAATTCTCTACTAATCTAGTTTGAACCTGTAACCATTAAATGCAAAAAAGTCATTATCTACAATATGGAAATTACAGCCATGCGTTCGTTTGTGTTACATTTTGATTGATGCGTTCACCTATAAGCTTTCAATCTATTATTATGAATTTGCCAAGAAAATGAACGCCACTGGTGCTAGTTAATTTAAAGGCAGACTCCCCAGTTTCATAAGAACTGCATCCACTTTTTATACGTCTCGTTTTTTTGTGTATCTACAGCCCTTTCATTAATTTACAATTTCGTTTTCTCTTTTAAATTCTACAGTTTCGCTAATAACATCGTATTTACTAAAGATTGTCTTTTCCTAAGAGGCAGGTATAAAAGGTATTAGGCTTCTGCCTATTATAATTAGTATTAGAAACGCGAGACAGGTGAGGAAATAATAACTCAATTTAATAGAGGTTTCAGTTGTCCAAAATGGGTCAACACATCTGTCCTAGTAGCGGTTATTTTATAATTTCAGATAATTTGTATAAATTATTAGGGAGTTTTTGGGGGGTTTACGAAGCGAAAAATATTCACGCATTACGAAGCCATAAATAAGATTTTTATCTTTTACCCACATCAAATTCTCAAGGAACGGCCACACACACAGATATTTACTACTCGCAAAAACGCATGTTAAGACACATCACCGCCCATGTAAATCGCTTCAAGAACAAAGACCATTTGTTAATATTATACAATACATTTATTCTTATATTGACATCTTATTTACAAGAGCTTCGAAGAATTCTCGACCGTGTTATAAAGCCCACCCTCTGGCTACTTCTAAGAAAGAAACTGCTCGCACACTCACATATATTGGAGGTTTAAACAACCAAATCGTGTGCTCGATCTTTTTAACTTATTAAAACAATGATTGATTGCTTGTTCTTCTCTTTTTTAATAACTCGCAGGCATTGTTCGTAATTTTGCGAGCGCTTAAACAAATAAAAGAAGAGAAAATTTAAAGTATCCAATTAATCCGCTTTTAAAGCGATTTCTATTAAAATTTTTCACTTTTAATCAAGCCGGATAAAAGAAAATTTAATATCTTCACACAGCCCGGAATAAGATAACCTTTAGAAAGAGGTCCTTGGAAAAAATCTGGCAGGCGTGGATTACCGGAGATGGCCTATCCATCTTTTATCACCCGTTAAATGGATGCGCCAACAAGCTATGAGACCGAGGGGACTTCTTTTATTATAAGCCATTGGGATTTGAGATTTACTCAAATTTCAATTTGAAGGGGGAAATATGTTCAGTAGAAGACAAATCTTATTAAAATACATTGATTACACTACACTGTATTCAAAATTTGTCTAATCTGTTCCATTCAAAATCGATGAACTAAACAGATCGAGTTAAATAAGCGAATTAAAGTTAGTTTAATTTTAAACAAAGTATGAAATTGGTCCTCGCTCCGAGTTTGTGACACACTTCAAGATAATTAGGAGCCAATTTAGCGCTACGAAGACTGGGTGGATACCGCCCTGTCATCCAAGTTTTAACTTAATATTCTAAATTGCCATTTTCACAAAAGAACTAATCAAAGACAATAGAACGCTTTCTTATTTGCTAATTGTTCATTGTTCCGGTCATTTTTTTCCTTTACGGCTAAATCTTTTGTTAACTTCTTTGTTAATGCACTCTTTAGATTTTAAAAATGGGCCTTTTGTTTTCTTAAATTCGTTTACGCTAACGATTTGCAAGATAAAAGAAACTAATTTTATAGTAGATATTTTATCATACGAAAGATGCGGATTTGTATGCGTGTAATTATGCATTTAAAAAACCCGGCCTGGCTGTAAATTTTTCCGGAACGAGCCTATAATACATAACGATTGCATCTTGATGATAATTTTGTGCCGTTTCAGAAGGGGATCAGCAGCATCTAATAATATTGCATGGATAATCAACTTTTATGATGTACTCGATTATAACATGGTCGTTTTACCATCAGTTACACTTCCATTTTTCTTTCTTTTCTAAATGTAACAAGAAGTATGCGTGTTTGAAGAAATACGTAGAGTCAATTTAGTTGGCAATTTATTTAATTTGATCTCATGTATTACTAAATGAGAATCTTTAGGGAGCTAGAGCAATTATCATTATTGAAGGTGTTTCAAGTTAAAAGTCTTTATTTGTTTGGCTTTTACTTACTACATAATGTTATTTTAGAATAGAGACGCTGTACACGCAAAGCTCTAGAAAGATATAAAGATATTCTTTCTGCTTTCTAATTTACTTTTTTTGGTTATTTTGTTACTTGTGTTATTGTGGAAGATTGTAATACGCGCCAGAGTTCTTCGTGTTGTTATTCCCTTGAGCTTATTTTTTGTAGCCAATTGTTCTAAGCTTGATTTGCAGTAATTAAAAGTACTATTAAGATATTAAAAACTTAAATGAAAATTACTTTTTAACAGAACTGTATTTTTTAATGAGTAAGTAGATAGTAATACGTAATAGAAAAAAAGGTAATGCATTCCGTTTTGTAAAAAAGAAAAGTAATGAGTAATAATGCAATAAAAAAGTTAAATGGTTTAATTGCATGTAGGAAAAAACCTGAGAACTTGGAACGACGACGTCTCTTTAAGTCGGAGAGTCAGCATAGAATTTTCGCCTATATGAATTAGATAAAAGTAGGAGACACCAGCCTAAAATGACACACCATATCTTCCTTGGCATTTGATATAGTGATTGCGTGATTGATTAATCTTCCTTTTATATTATCTGCTAAAGTATTATGAAACTACTATGATGTACGAAACCACCATTTGTATAATAAACTCAGTGGCATGAAAATTGCAACACCAATGAAATTTGGCAGAAACGTCGGACTATTGAAAAGTAATAATTTATTAAATCCCCAAAAAAGAATTACAAAGAATTCATTTGTTTTCTTTTTAATAATGTGATAGTTCGCCCCACCAAGAAATTGGTATGATCAGGAGTGTGAGAGAGAAACAAAAAAGAGAAATGAACTGAGACTGCAGATGTTAAGAGACGAAACTGAAGAAAAGAGAAAGAGACAAAAAGATGTAAAGAGTTGTACAGACAGAAAAAAAGAAAAATCCTAAAGGAGAAAATAGAAGAAATTGAGATGTACCATAGAAATAGAGCAGTGAGAAACTTCTACCAAGGAACAGAAAACCAAATGCAGGATACCAAACTAGAACAATCGCTCTTGAAAACAAAAAGTAGAGGACGGATAGTAGATAACTACAACTGTTTAATTTGTTATAAGAATTTAAATTTGGCGCTCCTTTTTTGTTAATGAATTTAATACAGATAAGTTTGTTTTTCTTTATTGTTGCTATATTGTTGTTGATGTAAAAGAAAATGGCGAATAAAAAAATTACAAATTATATTCTTAATGGAAGGTTGTAGTTTTTCATTGAACAGAACAAGCCAATATTTACAGTTCATTACGTCGTCGTAACAATAACATAGAGCATGGGAATATTACTTCAGAAAACTATTGAGTGGGGAAGAAGACAGTATAGAAGATGGACAAATTCAAGTTATACAAGAAAGAAACAAAGATGAAGAAGACATGCACCCACCGGACTTGGAAGAAGTACGATCAATTATAAAGAATCTGAAAAACAATAAGAGTGGAGGACACAATCGTAGCAGAAGCCATAAAATACCAAAGGAAAAAGTTGGAGCAAAAGATACAAAAACTAATAAAAAAAGTGTGGAACAAAAAGAAGATATAGGAAACGTGGTCCCAAGCTATACGAGGGTGGTCTGAAAAGTTTCCGACATTTTTTCTGAAGATTTTTTTTATTTTTCAACATAGTCTCCTTGTAACTCTACACACTTCTCCCAGCGATGCTCCCATCTCTGTAACCCGTCCAAATAGTACTCGGCATTTTTCTCTGCAAAATAATTGTTCACGAAGGTGATTGCCTCTTCATTTGACGAAAATCTTTGTCCTCCGAGCGCAATTTTTAGATGAGGGAACAAAAAGAAGTCGCTTGGGGCTAGATCTGGTGAGTAAGGCGGATGGTCAAGCAGTTCAAACCGTAATTCGTGGATTTTCGCCATGGCAACCGCTGAGGTGTGAGACGGTGCGTTGTCTTGGTGAAACAGGATTTTCTTTTTCTGCAAATGTGGCCGTTTTTTCGCAAGTTCTGCCTTCAGCTTGTCAAGTAATGATGCATAGTATGCTCCTGTAATGGTTTTTCCTTTTTGAAGATAATCGATTAAAATAACTCCATGACTATCCCAAAAACAGTCGCCATCACTTTCCCAGCCGAAAAAACAGTTTTTGCTTTTTTTGGAGACGGTTCCCCCTTTGCAGTCCACTGTTCGGACTGTATTTTTGTTTCGGGCGTATAATGGTGTATCCAAGTTTCATCTACAGTAATTAATCGGCGCCAAAACTCGGATTTATTTCGCCTAAACTGCGCCAAAAGAGCGTTGGAAATATTCATTCGAACACGTTTTTGGTCTAACGTGAGCAAACGCGGCACCCAACGCGCGGACAGCTTTCTCATGCCTAAATGTTGATTTAATATGTGACAAACACGTTCTTTTGACATGTTCATAACCTCTGCTATCTCTCTCACTTTAATTCGGCGGTCGTCTAGCACCATTTGGTGAACTTTGGCGATGTTTTCGTCGGTAGTTGCAGTTTTTGGACGTCCCGAACGTTCATCGTCTCCCAAGCTCTTACGGCCACGTTTAAATTCAGCAGCCCAAAATTTCACTGTGGTAAATGATGATGCAGAGTCCCCATACACAGAATCCAACTCATCTTTTATTTGGGAAGGCGTATTGCCTTTCAAAAACAAATATTTAATGGCAGCTCGATACTCGATTTTGTCCATTTTCACAAAAAAACTCACATCAACTCACTCAAACGACTGTTACATAAAAACTGCGCGTCCGAAATGGCTGAAACTTTGGTGAGTAACTGTCAACAGATGAACAACTAAATTCAGTAGCTTTTATTTACGAGTGCTGCCATCTTCACGTTGAGGTCGGAAACTTTTCAGAGCACCCTCGTAACATGCCCAATACACAAAAAACGACCAAGAACTAGATGTAGTAATTACAGGGGTATTGCTCTACAAAATATACTGTACAAGATATTTGCCATATGCCTAAGAAATAAACTATCCATAGAGGCAGAAAGCATAACAGGAGAATATCAGGCGGGCTTCCGAAAAGGGAGATTGGCACACAGACACTATTCATCGATTATGGGCAAGCGTATGACAGTACACAAAGAACACAACTTCTTTCCAGACTCCATTATGTTGGCATAAAGAAGAAACTGATCCGGCTAATAGTAATGACTGCAAAATACTATAAATATGGTCAGAGTTAGCAACAGGCTCACAAATAAATGTGAGGTCAAGAAAAGGCTCAGACAAAGGGATACCATTACAACACTCCTGTTTAACCTGGCTCTAGAGATGGTGATTCGTGACGCAGCAATAAACAGAGCAGGCCTAATATTCCACAAAAGACATCAATGTCTGGCATACACAGATGACATAGCTCTAATAACACGAAGCCAATCAGAACTTAAAGAAGCAACAATACGACTAGTAAAAGCTTCACAAAAGATGAACCTAGAAATAAACCAGGAAAAACCAAAATACATGGCATGGACAAGTACTAGCCCGAGCCCGGGAAAAAACCACCTCAGAATCCAGATCGACGAAGAGCAAAGCTTGCATTTCGAAGAGGTAGATAGATTTGTCTACTTAGGAGCATGCTTCGACAGAAAACCAGGAAATATTGAATCAGAAATACAAGCGAGAATAGTTGCAGATAACAAAAGCTTGTTCATGCTGCGAGAGATACTGGGAAGTAAAATGTTATCAAGAGAGGCAAAAGAAAAAATATACAGAACCATAATAAGGCCAGTTGTCACATATGCAAGTGAGACATGGACACTGGATAAAAGTGACAAGTTGCGAACAGAGGTATGAGAAAGAAAGATACTAAGAAGAATCTATGCAAGGAAGTGAGTAGATGGTAGATAGTTAAGAAGGACGAACCAAAATTTACGAGACCTGTATCAGGAGCCGAATATTATGGGGGTAATTAAGGCGTAATCGAATAAAGTGGTTGGGACCTCTGATAAGGTACACATCAGCCAGAACTCCTTATCGCATTTTGGAAGTGAACCAGGGTGGTAAACGTGGAAAGAAAAGAATCAAGTGGAAGACACGCATTCTGCAGGACGTGGAGGTTTTAAAGGTTGGGAATTGGAGAGAAAAAGTATTAGACAGGAACGAATAGAAGAGAATCTCAACCCAAACCGTGGACTTTCTAAGCCCTTTAGTGCTTTTATACATATAGATAGTCCACCCCTGTTAGTTAGATTACGCACTTTCTGACTTGCTATGGTATGGATTCCACTAGATTATGTCTCTTTGAGGTATTGGGTTGCGAAGCGCTTAGTTGGGGTTGTTGTGACGGTGGTACTTAACGATCTTGGGCGCCAGATTTGGTAAGGCGATTTACTCCCCTGCCTTGTCCTTGCGACGATCAGGCAAGGGCTAGCAGGTAGCTACGGTGGAGATCCGGTACCCGCGGTACAATATCACAGGAAAAATATTTCAATCAAATACAAGTTTTTCCTTTTAATCCATTAACTCAAGTGAAAACTAAAATCTCGGAACTAATTCTAGAAGATTTTTCCATAAAACCAACCACAAAATCGTTCGATAAAACAAACACAAAAACAAACTTCTAATGCACAACTCAACCAGCAATCTCCTTGGCACTCGCTGAAGATCTGGAAGCCTCTCTCCTACTGACTGACTGGCTGGCTGACATTTCTTGTTTGCGTGTCCTGGGCTTGGAACACCACACTTCGCCTGCCGGAAACTTTTTGCGCCAAAGTTCCTGCTAATGCAACTATTCATGACGAAAGTCAAACAAAGAGGGATACAGCAATCGCCTCCACCCCTAAAATCGTGTTATAACACGCGTCGGCACAACAGATACTTTTAAAAAAGAAGTAAATTCAGTTTCACACCAGAGCCCTATATACCCGAAGGCACCCTAGTGTGCGGCAGAAAATCTCAACGCAAATCACCCCCTTCTGAAGAGGATTAAAAATACTGTTGTGTCTTTGTTAGATCTCCCTCCGCGCCAAGCGGCGACAAAGCGATAGGCGGCCCTTCAAAAGAAGCCGTTTCCCACGTCGGCGTTGGCTAGCAACAAACTTTCTCATAAGTCACATGTGCACATAAAAGTAAATGCTTCCAGACGGAATTAAAAGAAAACATTTTTCAACAGAAACAGGAATAAAAATAATTCGATAAATACATTTTAAGATATAAAACTTGAACTAAATTCATAAATAAAACCGAATATATATAATGTTTAAAAAAATAACATTACAAATGACTACGGGTCGGATCAGGTGCCCTGTGCGGTGTGGTAAAATAAGATTGGACGGAGACGGAGCTATCCAGCGACGACGGACTGGTTTGACCACCAGCGACGGCAGTCAAACCACAAGCTAGGTAGTATGGCAGGGATAAATATAGAGCAAACGGAGAGGATAGGGCGCCTTGTTACCTTAATGCTTACCAGTACACCTACTACTTCCACGATACTCACTCTCAGCTAGAGTTGTTTTTTGCTGCTATTAGAAGCAGTAAGATCTGCTTCAATGCAACTGCCCTTCGACGCCCGGTCATCTGTTTATATACCCGTTCGGTTACTCCACACCAGCAAACTATTATAGCGAGAACGCTAGCTACAACGGGCTAGTGGGGAGATTGATTTGTAACTTGTATTAATAATTTGTGCGTATAAACTAATTACATTTAAGTAAGACGGTGAGATTATACCTTAAGTTACTGACGGCGGTTAGAAATACATTTTACAAATTTGCTTGCAATAAAATATAAATTTCCTTAAAATAAGCCTTCCCGGGGAACTTAATAAATGTAGAAATACATTGTATGCAGCGATGGCTGATAAACAGCCCAAAGATAAATTCCTAGCGGAGGAAAAATAAAAGTAACATAATTAAATTAACAGAAAATTGTGCTAAATTCTAAGCGGTTAGTATAATATGAATAACTTCGTTAGCGTCCGAAGCAACTTGCAATTCGTGTTGGAGAACTTTCAGTGTCTGTGGGGGATTGGCTAGCTTTATCAATCTCCTCCCCATCATGTCCCACACAAAGCAACATGACCTGATGTATTACTACACCCAAAAGCTTTGATAAAAGAGCTTTACTAATTTCTCATTTATCTCCAAAAAATTCTAAAGAAAAGAGAGTTAGCTTTTGACTCTTCCAGAGGTTAGATGTGTTCTAACATAGATAAACTCAAAAATTACCGATGGAAGAAGAACAAGAATAAAAAAATACTTTCTTGATCAGAAGAATGAGGATATGTTGGTGGCCATGGCATAGGATTAATATGCATTTCTTGAAAAAAGTTTTAAAAAGGCTCTGCGACATGGGAGCGAGCATTATTCTGCTGAAAAAGCCGCTGCAAGAAGGGAAACCATTGGGGTTCTATCACTTTCTAAATGTACCGCTGGGTTGTCAATGTGCCTCGAATAAATACCAAAGGGGACCTATGACAGATCATGAACAATAGATGCCCATTCCATAACCCCCGCAGTTTGGTGCACAGATTTTTCGACAAAGAATTGAAGAATTCGAATTCGCATGCGGTCATCGTGCATCCTTAACAGAAACAAGATTCATCACTGAATACCACTTTGTGCCACTTAAGGTGCCAAGTCATTCTTAGCCTACATCAATCCATTCGGAATGTTACAGGACGACTTTTATTACTACTCCCTACTCCATACTTGATCTTCGACATCGCATAACGGTGGCTTGGTCTCGGCTAAGACGGTTTACCATTTCTCTAAACGAAAAACCGTTTTCTCGCAAAACCAATAATTCTACCTTTCTAAAACTTGCTTACTTTACTGTAATTCTCCCGTTGCCATGCTCTAGGCATTACATCACACTCTGGAAACACTTAAAACAGAAGAATAACAATCGAAACGATGTTAATTAACAATCTAAAGAAAGTTTGAAAAGACTGTGAGAAGTGTCAAATGTGGCATTGTCGCATTACGACTTGATTTTAAAATTGAATCAATAATTATCTATTGGTAACCCAGCATTTATGCAAAGCTTGGATAAAAAATCGCCTTTCTTCTTGGTGTTATGATTTCCAAGTCACTGAGTACAATTAATGGAAAAAAATCGAATCCAAAATGTTTACAGTACACAGTATGACATTTTATACTAAGCATCTGTGTAAAATAACATCCTTAAACTGAGCGAACAAATAATCCAATTTTTATTTGAGAAAGCGAGGCTTTCCAGCAATTTTAAATATCCTACTTTAGACCCATTTGGAATGTATAATAGGTCATCCTCATTCTTCTGATCAAGAAAGTATTTTTCCATTCTTGTTCTTCTTCCATCGGTAACTTTATGAGTTTATCTATGTTAGAACACATCTAACCTCTGGAAGAGTCAAAAGCTAACTCTCTTTTCTTTAGAATTTTTTTGGAGATAAATGAGAAATTAGTAAAGCTCTTTAATCAAAGCTTTTGGGTGTAGTAATACAGGTCATGTTGTTTTGAATATTGCAGAACACTCACATTCTTTTGGCCTAATTGTCCGTCAAAAAACTAAAACCGTATCTTCCGTTGTCGGCTTACTTTAGTAATCTACTAATTTGTGCTCTATGAATATTATTCGCTTGTCATCAGAAAACGTTCTCAAGCGCCCAGAGTTACAGGACATATTAATATTTCTCAATTTGACATGGATCACATTGTTGGTGGAGAAACGATATCCACACAGGGAAATTAGGTGCAAAATCAACAAAGACGAAGTCACTACATTAAGCTGCTAGTACAAGACAGGTATCTTCCAATTTTTGCTGTAGGGGCCCGATTTAAGACTACTCAACAAATAGTAGATGATTGTCCCAAAACAGTAGGTTGTAGACTTCTTTCCACGAGTTTCATTTATAGAAGGGTTTGTTCATTCAGAATTCATGATTATACCGAATGTTACTTTTTATAGCTGAGCATCGCGGTCAGAGAGATAAGACTGAAACCGACAATGGGATTCTTTAGTATTTAGTGATTGTCTGTGAAAGGCAGTTTCGGTATTAGTTGCATGAATACTTACTTTCTGCATTGTTTCTATTTACGTGGTGCAGAGAAAGAGAAAACCAACATCGTGGTTGCAAGGATAAAGCAGAATCCAACAGACTGTGAAAGTCTCAAGTTGTCAAGGACTGCGTTGACAATATTAGCCTAACTTGCGAAGGAGCTCTGCCGACTAACTTAATTTTAAGAAGAAAAAAGAGTAACACCAGATTTGCTCTATTTAATCCTTGGGCTTGGATAGGATGTTAATCTTAAGACCACAAAGTATAACATGTACTGAACCCTTTTGTAGATAGTTTGAATGATAGGGTACCTTTATGGCCTTTGTTCCTGTTTGGAGAATGTGCGCCCTATACCAGATAAGCTCCAACCAATTGTGAGGTGGTTTGAAGATTATTGGAAGAAGGAATCTTGAAGGAAACAGGCGTCATTAACCCTTATTTTTTTAAGAATATGGAACTTATTTGAAAGAACCCTCCAAGACAAAAATGGGATACATAATTGCACGGAAATAGGAATAACAACCCTTATAACATGGGGATGCTGATGAAAGAGCTATGTGAATTATACAAAACTGTATAGTGAAGTAGTTTCTCTATGGAATAACCCACAACTTTGAAATGAACAAATGTTCCATTTCCGTTTGGCTGTACAGATGATGACTATAACCTCCTCTGTCTTTCCAGTGGATCTACTACAATCTTCTTCGATGCTACCATCGTCATATTAAAAATTGCGAGTACGTAATAAGCAGCTTAACGTTCTTCATTGTCGTAAAGTTCTATATTTGCTCATAGTTTATGAAAGACGACTAAGAATTGATTGTATCTGCATGAACTCGACTGAATGAGTATGGGCTGACTCAGTTTGATTCTGTTATTCAGCAGTGACTTGAGCTGTTAACAGAGTCTTCTCTTTTTCAAACATTGAAATGGAATTTAAAGGTGGAGCAAAGAATCGCAATGACCACGTGCGGGATTGACTCTGGATGCGCAATCGGTCTGCGGTAAAGTACTCAGAATAGTATTTGGGGTTGTGTGGTTGTGAAAAGCTCGCAAATAATCCTGTAGACAGGACCAGTGTCCTAAACCCAAGAATAACTTTGAGAGAAATGTACTTTGGGCATTTTACAAACCGGAAATTCTCCAGTAACTTCAGTAAAGATAGCGTGTCCAAGCCATCGTTGATGAATGATGATTCAGAAGCGCCAGGTAGCACTAGATTTCTTATCTGAATTTATATATCTTTTTGGCATTGCACGATCTTTTTCCATTTGCTTTACAGACTAAATCCACAAGAGCGCTAAGGCTACTATGAGTTTGTTTATCCGTACATATTCTGTCCTTACCATCTACATCTAAGGAATAACATAAATTCTGTAATAATTTCATGTTTACTGACCTATCCAACTGCAGTGCATACTTTGCAAATAAATAATTGGTAGTTCATGGTTTCTTGGATTTTTTAATATTCAATTTGAAAAACCCAGTAAACTATGTATTTTGGCTTAACTGTCATATAAGATCATTATTAGGTTTTACACAAAACTAACCCCTTTCTACCCTGCATCTTTAATTGCTCCTGATGAGAAAAAGCTAAACGTCTTGTTGGCATTCTTACCCTCCTTGGCTAGTTTAACAAGTACTTAGTATGTACCTGTAATAGGGTATCTCATATACGGACGAAAATGTTTGTTTCTCAAAATTCATAACGCATACTTCTTAACTATTCTTGTATTACTAAAACATACTTAAATATGAAATTTTAACTTTATATGATGATGGGAACCCGTGCCGACTCGGCGTCAAAGTTTTGCGTGGAAATTTACATATTTATCCTGCTGTAAATTAGCAACTACCATATAATGAGTGAATGAAATATGTAAATAAACGATAAACACCAACATAATAATACTCATCTTGATTAGAATCAATAAAAAATATAACATTATTTTGGATATTTTCTTTTTCAAGTCGCCTTTTTACAATCAAATTAGAGCTTTCTCTGCTCTTGCACACAATGCAGAAGAAATTGTTTCTGCTCTTCCTCGGCGGTGATCAATTCGTGAAAATCTTGCATCAGCTTAACAGCTCTTTCTGCTGTGGCATTCACAGCCTTTAGAGATGAAACTTTTATTTTAACCTCCAAATAGGCTGCATTTTCTTTCCACAGAGAAACGCTTTTTTGCAGAAAACTGTCGTGAATCTTCAAGTGCAAAAACAGATCCTTGCTCTTTTTCAATACGAAGTCATCAAAGGTTTTTCCTGAAACCACAAATTAAATAGGTAGGTTTGATTCAGACAAGATTAAAAACACATAATTACAATAACGCCAAAAAGTGTGATGATGAAATATATCTCTTTCCAAGATCGAATGATTTCTTACATTCTAAGTTGGAAACCATTCTCATTTTCGTTTGATCATCAACTTAGTTGTCGAAAAACGCCAATTTCATCAGACAAATACCATAAGTGTTGGCAGAACTTACTGAAAGCTGCATTTGAAATTGACTTATCAGTTTCCTCGTACTTCTTCAACGCGTTCAAAAAGCAGAAATCTTGATTCGATGCTTTTACTGCCAAATTTTACATAGGATGTCTCAATGTACAAGGAAACGTCTTGCAATGCTCGTTTGTCCTTTGCGCTGATTTTAAACTGGGGTTGCAGCAAACATATTTTCGAAGAATAAATAGCCCTTGCCCTCCATCCCGCTGGGTCATTGCACCAGGAGGCCTGATTTTTAATTTATTTTTACGCTCTACCCCCAAAAATATTATAGATAATTTGAAAAGTCAATAGATTTTTTCAATTCGGCCCAATAAAACTTAATGAGTTTGTTAATTTCTGTATCATTTAAACGTTTTTTTCACAAAATCAGAACGCGTTTAGATATCATCTGGATTAATATTTTTCCAATTGTCTGTAAACTTTTTAGAAAGTAAAATATCTGGGCTGCTAATGACTTGATGAATTTTTGCTTCAAACACGCTTTGCAGAATCATTTCGTAAAAATAATGGCAATAGGCAAAGAGTAATAGTTCTCTTTCCAGCTTTTGTTCCAAT
>VTPC01091016.1:113104-241588 GCA_011009095.1 Ignelater luminosus | reverse complement strand
TGATCTTAATGTTATTGATAATTCCCAGTGGACACGCAAACAGTAATTATAAAAAGGGGTTAAAGCGCAGGGCAAGTAAAAGTTGGGTCAACGCAATAAACCAACATACAGGTAACACAATAGACGCATCAGTAAACGGTGGTCAGTCAAGTGGTCGATAGTACGTTTCGTTTTAATATGGACTATTATTTTATTTCTGCAATGGTGTGTTCGCTTTGATTTTGTAAAAAAACCTTCGAAAATACAAACAAGTTATATTCAAATAATTTTAAGATGACGAAAGGTAGGTTTGTTAAGTATTAAAGTGCTATTGGTTAAGATTCTTTCCTAATTATTGAATAATACCGTCAATAGTTACAACAACGAAACAACTGATTAAATTACATAATTATATTGATTTAATCCACAATTTTATACACTTTTTTATAATAAAAGGAATCTATTTATCGACAAATTCTATTTATAAAGGTTCAAAATTGACGACATTACCTAAATCTACTATTAACAACACATTGTAAAAATTATTTCTATCTTTCTAAATGTGTGTTTAAGAATATATAAAACATTTGAGAATACCTTCATAGTTCATACGTATCTACAGAAATCTTAAACTGTGTAAAACATTACTTTGGTTTTGATTATTATTGTTATAGTAAATGCATATTGTTTCTGATTATTGTTTAATTAAAATTTACTATTCTTTACTTTATCTACTTGATTTAATTAAGAATTAATTAATGTTATTTGCATTTTCACAAGGAAGTAGAATAATATTGGTCCAGAAAATAGACCTTGTGGTATACCTAAGAATAGATAGTACTTCAAAACAATTATGCTTTTGTAGGGATTTTTAAGCGCTTAACTTGTAAATAAACTCAACTTTACACTTGAGACTTTACAAATAAAATTGTCAATGAACACTACAAAGGTTTGTTTTGATGGATTGATAGACTCAATACTCGAACTATAGTGTAGCTAACAAAAGGTGTACTGATTGCTTTGATTGAATTTATAGTTCTAAAGGCGTCTTAATTTATCATACGTCGTCTCTGTAGTTTTAGATACCAATGTACTTACCAGGTTAAAAAGTATTTAGACGATTGTGTTTGTCACTTTGATAGAATATCACTGAACTGCATTTGTTGATATTACATTTTCTCGACTAATTCCCCATCTTGATTATTTATCTAATTCGGATTTTATCGTATATTCTTGGGTGTATATACAGGAAAAATCAAAAACGTTGCTTTTGATGCTAAATTTCTTATGAATCAATATTGTATTGTCTCATATATAGGGTGTTGCATATAGGTATGACACAGTGTCACTTTTTTATCTTAAACATGTTGCTATTGATATTTTTCGATATTTGAATCCTTTTCATCGATATAGTGTTTGCCATATCTAACAAGATGCATTGTTTAGCATTTGTTTTTAAAAAACAAGAAATTTCTTATTTTATGGGATTTATGCATTAGTGGTCTGTAGTTCACAAACTGCTTAACTTAGAGGATTGTTTTCTGTGCATGTGCCACCATGACAACTGGTTGTTAGAGTATCTCAAGAAAAGAATATCATTCAACCTCTCTATACGACAGTTAACTGGCAACCTTCAAGGTCGATCTAATTCAAACGTTACTTCACCTTTTTCTAATGCAACACGCTGTATAGTTTTTTATAGTTGAATGTAGAAATAAATTAGCTATTGATTAATATGGGGTTATGCACGGCTACAGTTACTACTTTTTGATATAATCTTGATTTTATGAAACTTATGGATTGCCTAATTTCTTAGAATCCGTTTGTTAGTTTAGAATCAGAACAGCATTTTATTTGTTTGGGCAGGTTTTGAACGCACTAACATTACAATTCGCTGGCTTACTGTCCTGCTCTCTACGTTTGATTCTAAGTAAACAGGTTAGATATTTTTATTAGGTTTAGTAGCCTAGTTTTCAGTTTCTTTTTCTGACAACTTCTTTAAGAATGCTTGTTATGTGCATGTTGTTTTTGTAAGCTCTAATAACTAGTTATGAATTCTGTGACTAAACTAATTTTTGGTCAGCTTTTGAGGAATATTTTAAGTTTGTCTTACTGTGCCCGGGTTGTAGTAATTCTATGTTGCCTGTTAATCCATCCAGTTAGCTAACAGCGCATTAAGGGTTTTGGGATGCCAAGGACCATTAAATGCTGCATCTATTATTTTGTTTGGCAAGTAAGACGGTTATTTTATTGCTGTGTATTCATTTACGTTTTGGAATCCACTCAGTAGTTATACTGCAATGGTTGGCTAGAATTCTGTAGTCAGTACCAGACTAGTTTAGAACTGATTTGACAGCAAGCTAATGCTTCTAAGGCAGCTTGGTTGCAGGTAAAAGAAGGATATTTCAGCTTTAATCGCACCTCTTGAGATACTTTTAAGACAGATACGCAGTTTTAAATCTGAAGTACCGTGACATATTGCCCTAGTAATGCATAAGCGCTATACCTTGGTGATTATTTATACTGCCAGTTTGGCTGACGGTTTTGATGTGACCTTTCATTTCAGCTAATCTGGATCTTATGAGATCTGTGTACAAACAGTGACACAATGCTTGATTTACATCTCCGGTAAGGCATACTTTACGTTTATATACAGTTTTCCGTTTTGAATTCAGTGTTATGTCTAGTTATTTGTCTTTCTCGCTTATCCCCAGCTGTTGATGGTTGAAGATGCCCAGCAGTTTTAATTTTTTCATTCTCTTTTTTGTGGTAAAGGGTACCCGTGCGATTTTTCCAAGTTCATACTGAGGTTTTTTGCCTTCTACTATATTTAGAACTTTCTACATGACTCCCGAAACAATCAGATTTAGGTGCTTTGTAGAAATTAACAAATTAATAGCGCAATGAGCTTAGTTGTGGATAATAATCTTGTTTGCAAGTTGCTATTTACTCTCTTGTGGTTTTAAAGATGTATTCTCATTTGAAGCGTTAACTGAAATGGAATCGGAGACATGAATTTAGAGCGGCCTTGAGTGTCTTCTTATCAATTTTTATGTGTTTTCTCCCTGGTTCTAACATAATTCTTTGTCAAGATCTTTTGAAGTAGAGCTGCATCAGAATCTTTTTCTAACTTCTTGGCAGTTTTCTCAATGACTCTCTCTTGGTTTTACAAATTTGTCTATGATATTCGATAAATGTTTAAGAGTATTCTTTCCATTCATTGTTTCCTTGATCTTTGATCTTCACATTTGTTTAGTCTTATTTGAGCTTTTTTAAATTGTGGTTGAAAAAAGACAGATTTGAAAACCAAATGTCCAACGCGTTTCGATAAACAAAGCTGTTACATTGTCGCTTTTGGAAATTTGTTAATAACAGTTGTGTATAATTTGCAGATCATGTAAGTGACCATGATTGAGTCAATCTATCCTCAAATTGCTGTTACGTAATTAAAGCTTTCCTATTGTTCTGCATGCACAATTGCACATGTGGGATATGTCCCAAACAATTTTGCAGCTCACCTATCATTAATGAGATATGCAGATTGTGAATTTCGCACTTAAGTTAGTACATAAATTGAGTTTCGTTACATTATAATGCAAGCTTTCAATTTCTGCGGACTCGCCATTTCTAGCTTTTTCTGAATGGTATCTTAACCCAAACATAGTATGTAGTCTTACCACATTGTAAGTATCTGCATTTGGGAATAAGATTTATGTTTAACTTGTAATAACTAAAATGTAATTTTGCTTCTATATTATGATTTAAAATTTTATTATGTAGGTGCGTTATGTACAAACTGCTATAAGATGGATTAATCCATATAGATTAGTTTTATTTTAGGCTCGATTCCTCAACAATTATTAAAGCAACACAACAGTGTGATCATTATGAAATGCTTTGATTTCAATGTAAATATTAACTTATCTTTGATCACTGTGAATTGATTTGACTTTTTTAATGCAAGCAATAAAATTAAATTATATATTATCTCTAATCTTTAGACATTAGGATTCTAAAGGGTTTTCCAATAAGAGGTGTTATTTTGAATAGCCCGCTATTTCGGTAGATGTCACTTTTGAAGCTATCATTTTTTGACATTTGACAAGTAGAAACTACGCCATTAATAAATATGGAACGATACACGCTTCAACAACGCATTGAAATTATTAAAATTCACTATAAAAATGGTGAAAATTTGGCAGAGACGGTTCGTAAAACTCGAACATTTTTGGGTCACCGTGAAGCACCTTGTCGGACCGCAATACAGAAATTGGTGAAAAAATTCGAGCTCTTGGGACAAGTTGGTGATGTGAAGAATAAAACCCGTGCACGTCGCTCAAGAACAGCCGAGAATATTGCTGTTGTAGCCGAAAGTGTTAAAGAAAACCCAGGTTTGTCCATTCCTCGTCGTTCTTTGGAATTAGCCATTCCACAAACGTCATTACACCGTATTTTGCATAAAGATTTGGGTCTTAAGGCTTATAAAGTCCAGTTAACACAAGAACTCAAGCCGGCCGATCATCAACAACGTCGTGTCTTTGCTGATTGGGTCGTTGAAATGCATGAAAATGATCCAGAATTCCATCGAAAAATCATCTTGAGTGATGAGGCCCATTTCCACCTCGGTGGCTTCGTCAACAAGCAAAATTGTCGGATCTGGGGCTCAGAAAATCCAAGAGTTATTGTTGAAAAATCTCTCTATCCTCAACGTGTGACTGTTTGGTGCGGTTTATGGTCCGGCGGAGTCATTGGACCTTACTTTTTCGAAAATGAGGCTGGAGCAACAGTTACGGTGACTGGATTGCGCTATCGAGAGATGATTAACGATTTTTTATGGCCGGAATTGGATGGTATTGATCTGGACAACGTTTACTTTCAACAAGACGGCGCTACGTGCCACACAAGCAACGAAAGCATTGATCTTTTACGGAAAAAGTTTCCGGACCGTGTTATCTCTCGAAGAGGTGATCACAATTGGCCACCGAGATCTTGTGATTTAACACCTTGCGACTTCTTTCTTTGGGGCCACGTGAAAGAGAAGGTCTACGTCAACAGCCCAGCGTCGATTCAAGACCTCAAAGATGGAATTCGTGAGGCTATCGAGGACATTGTAGTATTATGTCAAAAAGATAACCCTTGACCTTGTAAAGTACTTTTTAATTCAGATTGAATATTTATTTTACTCCCATTAATTCTAACGTAATAGCAAATTATATGGATGCTACATTTTTATCGATTTCCGTTATGAAACCCATCATTATTTTAGTTTTTACTTAAGTATGTTTAAAAGCTTGTCATCATAAGTCAATGTATCTGGTTTTTCTTCGCACTATTTCGTATTAAAATACATAATATTTTGCTGTTATGTTTGTGGAACAAGCATTATTTCTACGTTTAGCGGAAACTTGTTTGTTACTACTACAAGGTGCGTGCCTAAAGAGTTTAAGATCAGAGGGCGCCTAAATTCAAGTATTGCTGAGATTGTTATGCCAACAAATCGATATCTTAATGAGCCTTTCTTTTTAAGCAAAGTAGCATTTATTAGAAGAAAGTTTTACCTACTCTTTATATAATTTAAAAAAATAAAAGTTAATGTTCATTATTTTTGTAATACCTAGCAATTGTTTTACCTTCTTTGTTTATTTTTTGACCTTGGTTCATTTAATACTAATCAATTTTCAAATTACTAATTCATGTTATTGAATCTATAAAAAGTACATTTTGCTTTTTAATTATAGCTCTTGTAAAACTTAAACAACAGAGTCTATATTACATACTGTTTTAGCAGGAAGAACATAAATCTAGCGAGCTAAACTACTTAAAAGATAATGAAATTTTTTTATTATCAGAATTCAATTTCTAACTCTGACTGTCTCATTAAAGAACAAAACTAATTTTAAAATTAGAAAAAAAAATTTTGCATAGTGTGAATGCGTCTGTTTATAATAATATCTAAGTAGTACCAAGAAGTACTACTTCTCTGGTAATTTACTACATAGTAAAAAGAACTTTAGCCAAAATTGTTAACTATTTACGATCACAAATTCTTAGGCCATATTCTAAGCAAAAGTGGCCGGAAAGGTAAAAAAATAACCTGAAGCTATAATGTTTATTGAAATAATATTTACGCTAGTTTTTGCCATTTCTGTTTTTCTTTTTTGTCATTAAAATCATCATAGCTCTGCTTCGATTAGTACGTATGACTAATTGGATTAATCCACCTAAATATTATTTGTGGCTCTCTATATGTAAAATAGTCACGATTGATAGCATTACTGACCAATTAAAGGTACTTTATTGTAAGCTTCTAGAAATAAAACAGGGGCGGTATCATCTAAATAATTTCAATTCTTTATTGTATTTGTTTAAATACCATATTTTTCATCAAAGAAAAAGCCCACCAAACAATTAGTAAATTGAATATTGATGTTTCCTTGTACACTTGTCCACTTTACATCGTTTTGTTAACCTACATTTTTTGTCATGTCGTTCATTGATTTCTTTTACCCTTAATGTGTTATTAGCGATGTCTCTGATATCGATGAATAAATTATGCGGTAGCACAACAAAACGTTCACATAATCGAATTTAAGGCAAAAAAAAGACAATTCAATAGCCCTACTGCATTTGCTAGATAATAAATTTATGATAAATATAATTCTTATAATTTTAGAGAGATAATATTTTTCTGTAGACTTTCTAACCACCTTTTCTTGCTTTGAAATAATCTATAATTCAAGGTCACCTAGGCGCTTTCCACTCAATGGCCGTTGACATCATCGTCCAAAACTAACAAAGTTCGTGTTAAATGCCATTAAAGCTCAAGTACAAAGAATTTGCATATATCCAGTGGTTAGTGGTAACATGACGAGAACTTTTCAATCAACAATAGCAGCTAAAAAAACTTTTCGTGCAGCAGATGCACTATCTAATATGAAAATGTTAGAATATATTTGAACACGCGAAAGTGTTGAAAACGCAAATTCCGTAACTGCGTGCGAGGGCTGTTTATTTTTCAATTTAAAAAGGCTAAATGGCTTTTCAAAACAAGAGCGTATTTGTTCTAAAGATAATTGAAGTTGCCCCATATCTTCTAATTTAATCGAATCTATGTTAAGAAGGTTATTGACTTATAACGTTTTGGACTTATGTTAGCTAATTATTGGCGTCTTAGTTTTCTTATCTGTGTTAATGTTTGACATTGATAGATTCGAAAGGGTAAATAACATAAGTATTCAAAATCCTTCAGGGTCAGCTGCCTGCGTATTTACAGCTTTTTATAACTAAGTTTGGATAACTTCAAACAAAAACTATTTTAAGATATGTTTATTGATGTTCGATTTTTATGTATTTTAGTTAAGACTTGATTACTGTAATCAATAACAGTAGAACTTGTCTGTGATTTATTTAAACGAGGTAAAGGAGGGTATTACCAAACTCCAATACGAAATATAAACGAATAGAAAATGTCTTTTTTGGTTGCTCCCGATCAATCAGTCTTTTGTCATTATAAGATAACTAATTCTTCTTTTGTGTTTTCCTCTCCTTTTTCTGTCTCTTCTTCTTGTCCTTCATGCTATTCTAGATTGCCTTGTGTTTTAAGTCTTCACTGTATGAAAGATTATCTGAGATACTTCCCGTTATAGTACAAACAATTTAAAGCGCTTTTCTTTATTAATTTTTACTTCTCAGCTGCACCCATGGTGCTTTATTTAAGCACAATTTAGATCGATTTCTTTGTGTCTTCTATTGTTCAGTATACTATTAGCGTCGTGGCTTTGGATTGAATTATCTACAATTTTCCAATAGCTTTCAAATTTCATTGTTGTCACCTTTTTCGTAATTATTTTATAATTCTTGTTTTTGTAATGATGCTTCTCTTAGGTAAAAGTATACTTATCTGTTCTCTCCATTTTGTTGTTTTAAGTACTATTTTACCTTTATTGGCAGTTTTACATCTTAATCATTTGGGTTTATCTTTTGGCGTTGCTTCAATATTTTGAATATTGGAATGAAAAAATTCTAGACTTTATTACATTTTGAACACCTAATGAGTTCCAAAGTCAAGTATAACAAAGCTGAGAAATTTAATCTGATACACTGATATATTTTAAATTGCACTGTATCTTTGCTTATTTGTATTTCAGCATTTAAAATCAAAAAGATATTGGCTTGTCCCACCTATTGTGAGACACCCTGAATGCTGTCTTAGCTGGGATTAATATGAAACATGAAGCAAAAATCTAAATTAGATTATAATATAACTATACTGGCGCTGTTACTGCCTACATGTTTTTGCTTAACCAACTGACATTTTTTTCTAAGATCATAGAACTAATTTATTGATCGATATCAAAATTTTCTCATTTAGAAAAAAATAAACCAGTTTCCAAACTGTTCTCTTGGTTTTTATGTACGATGAAACCTGTAAAATCGAACACCTCCTTATATCGAACAGCTGATCAAGTTGGACGATTTTGCCCGAACCGTTTATTTATCTTTACTTTACATTAGAAACAACCTGCACAACTTGAACACCTCTATACATTATATATTCAACTGGAAATTTATATATGGAGTGCAAAAAAAGGGTCGTTACACATCGATGGGTTAGCGCACACAGGTGTTGAGTATTTTTTTTAACAAAATGTGGTAAGGAATAAATATAAAGATAATAAATACTACATTAATCGTGTAAAAGAAATTCCATACAAAAGGCTTTTGAAAGTGGATTGCCTAAAGTGCAGGTTTAAATGTCAAAAACATTTTTCTGAAAACCAAAGGGAACAGCTGTGTGCACATTATTACAGCTTAGCAGATTATACGAGAAAAAAAACACTGTTAAGTTTTTTAATATAAATAATGGTTGTGTCTAGAAGTAAACCAAGTCCTGTAACAAAAAACCGACAAGACTCAAAGATGTATTATTTAACAGACATAGAGGGCTTAGAGTCTGCCTCAAGTTTTTCCCGCTACTGTTGCTGCATCTCATAAAGTCATCGAGAAGTGTATTGAAGGAATGAGAGATACGGAAATTTTTGTGAGCTATGATAAAAAGAAGAATAGCAAACCCCACAATGCAACATCTGACGTAGACAGGCAATAAGTTAAGGATCATATCAATTCCTTTCCAAGAATAGAGTCACATTATTGCAGGCGTGATTCAACTAAAAACTACCTAGATACAGATTTAGATATCTCCACTATGTACTGATTATATCAAGACTTTTGCGCTTCTAAGAATGTAATAGCGGTCTCACACTTTGAATACCAAAGTATTTTTCACGATTTTGAACCAGTTCTTGACTTTTATCGTCCAAAAAAGGATCGGTGTTAGGTGTGTAACGCATTCAAAGAGGCCAAGGAGAAAGATTCTTTGAGAAAAGTATGCAAAATATAAAAGGGGCGAAAAAGTCCATGCATATGGAAGAAGATGATAGAAAGATGGCATCAGAGAGCTGGGAAAACATTTAGAGCCATAATGTTCGATCTTCAAGAATTTAATGTTTTATAGCCATTTTTTAGTGCTCCTGGAGAGTAGATATTTTCCAAAAGGTTTTAGGGTTCCAGCTTACGGTGGCCGGGATACACCAGTAGGAGTTATGAATTTTTAGCCAAATCGGGTGGCTCAAAGAACATAAAAATTAAACTCTCGGGCGTGGTTGGAGCAAATGGGTTGAAACTTGGCATGTGTAGTTGCAGGTTTGAGTCACATCTATGGTGTTTATTCCGAATTTCTTCTTCCATTCTTGCACTAGTTATAAATTTTCATCTACCCTACTCCCCCAGTAAGCTGGAGCTCTAAAACCTTTTGGCCAATAATTACTCTCTAGCAGCACTTACGAATGGCATATGAAAGATTAAATTCTGGGTAGACAGCTAGAGTTCTATTCCTCGTTACTAACTTTGTGCGCTAGACTAACGACATGTAAAGCAATTTAAAGGATTAAAAAGTTCTTTTATTGCGTATCATCTATAAAAAATTAATATTTATTTATTATTTACAAATGATATGTATATTTATACATTAAATAATTAAATAATAAGAAATAAAAAATGTATACATTAATCGACAAAAATTGAAAATTAACTTACGAAATTTTCAACTATGGAACTCCATACTCAAAAAATCTCAAGTATGGAGTGCTCCACATTCACCATATGCCTTCCGCCGGCCCTGGTTTTATGTATTTGTATAAAAACAGAGCAGAAAGCATATGCAGATAGCAGCATGAGTGAGTCAGTCAGTCATTGGTTCTTCGTAAATTGGCGTCGACGATTCCGCAGCGTGATAACAAGCTTAGAATATGCAGCACGAAATTTTAAACCACGTTCTAGTCAGTTAGTGCAGGCTACTGCCATTTCGAACACCTGCGTATGTTGATAAAACTGGAACAGACAGGTTGTTGTTTTCGATATTTCGAGCGATTTCCTTACCATATGGTAAAATGTAAGGAGAATTAGGTACACTTCTTCGAAATACATATATTACGCCATTGTCAATTAATTACTTTTTATTTTTTTGTAATCTACTTTTAATTTAGCAAAGACAGTCGCCCTTGAGTCTTTCTCATGAGATGCATCTTGAATTTTCTGAAGCCTTGCAAACTTGAAAGAACGTGAAATATGAAGATGTAATACGAGGGTGGTCTGAAAAGTTTCCGACCTAACAAAGATACAAGACATTTTTTCTGAAAAATTTTTTTTATTTTTCAACATAGTCTCCTTGTAACTCTACACACTTCTCCCAGCGATGCTCCCATCTCTGTAACCAGTCCAAATAGTACTCGGCATTTTTCTCTGCAAAATAATTGTTCACGAAGGTGATTGCCTCTTCATTTGACGAAAATCTTTGTCCTCCGAGCGCAATTTTTAGATGAGGGAACAAAAAGAAGTCGCTTGGGGCTAGATCTGGTGAGTAAGGCGGATGGTCAAGCAGTTCAAACCGTAATTCGTGAATTTTTGCCATGGTAACCGCTGAGGTGTGAGACGGTGCGTTGTCTTGATGAAACAGGATTTTCTTTTTCTGCAAATGTGGCCGTTTTTTCGCAAGTTCTGCCTTCAGCTTGTCAAGCAATGATGCATAGTATGCTCCTGTAATGGTTTTTCCTTTTTGAAGATAATCGATTAAAATAACTCTATGACTATCCCAAAAAACAGTCACCATCACTTTCCCAGCCGAAAAAACAGTTTTTGCTTTTTTTGGAGCCGGTTCGCCCTTTGCAGTCCACTGTTTGGACTGTATTTTTGTTTCGGGCGTATAATGGTGTATCCAAGTTTCATCTACAGTAATTAATCGGCGCCAAAACTCGGATTTATTTCGCCTAAACTGCGCCAAAAGAGCGTTGGAAATATTCATTCGAACACGTTTTTGATCTAACGCGAGCAAACGCGGCACCCAACGCGCGGACAGCTTTCTCATGCCTAAATGTTGATTTAATATGTGACAAACACGTTCTTTTGACATGTTCATAACCTTTGCTATCTCTCTCACTTTAATTCGGCGGTCGTCTAGCACCATTTGGTGAACTTTGACGATGTTTTCGTCGGTAGTTGCAGTTTTTGGACGTCCCGAATGTTCATTGTCTCCCAAGCTCTTACGGCCACGTTTAAATTCACTGTGGTAAATGATGGTGCAGAGTCCCCATACACAGAATCCAACTCATCTTTTATTCGCGAAGGCGTATTGCCTTTCAAAAAAAAATATTTAATGACAGCTCGATACTCGATTTTGTCCATTTTCACAAAAAAAACTCACATCAACTCACTCAAACGACTGTTACATAAAAACTGCGCGTCCAAAATGGCTGAAACTTTGGTGAGTAACTGTCAACAGATGAACAACAAAATTCAGTAGCTTTTATTTACGAGTGCTGCCATCTTCACGTTGAGGTCGGAAACTTTTCAGACCACCCTCGTATGTGTGCAAACGCAAATATAAAATGCCCATCGTCTTACATATTGCTGTGAATTTATACACTCATCAGTAGTGGAGACTTGAAGAGGTATTACGCTTATTTACGCTACTGATATGGTGAACAAAGTAGCGTACAAATTACATTTAACAAATTGAAACAAAAACAAATTGTTCTCCTTGCAGATCAATTTATTGGTGCTTTATTTTTTCAATAAAATTCACGGCTTATCAGGCATCATAAACCAAGGTGGCTAATTTGTCATTAAACTCCGAAAGTTCTGTAACGAATTAAACTATGAAGAAATAACAAAAGAAAAAGTTTTATAGGTAACTTAGCAAAGAATTTTGAAAAATTGTTTAAGTGATTTTCTTCTTAATATTTTATCTGGATTAATTTACCACATCAATATGTATATACCAATAAAAAATTAATTCAGTGTTCAGCTGTATTGTTATTATTAAATCATAAAATTTGTGACGACTTTAGCAATCAAATTATGTGCTTGTCAATACTATCAGCAAATAAGTTCTAAACGTTCTTCGTCAAATCAATACATTTGAACTTAAAAAATAATCACCCGTTTATGACGTAATTACCTACTTATTTATTGATGATCTTCTATGTTAAATTGACATGTTGACGCAACCAGCACATTTCACTAAGCATCGACAACAAAATTCAGCTAAGTTTTCACGTGTGTACATTTTTTTACATTGTTTACATCGGTCTATTTTACATAATAAATTCTAACTTTTAGCAAAAATTTTCTTGGGGTCGGAGACACGAATATATTTTCTAATTAATTTCCTAATTATCAATAAAAATGGTAGAAAAATAATGAAATGTTAATTATAAAAAGTTAATCAGAAAATGTCACCGTGGTGTAGGTGATATCTTTATGCAAATGTAATGAATGTTGTAATGTAAAGTTCCCATAGCTACAGCAAAATTCAAGTTCATGGAACTAATAATAAAATGTGAATCAATATTTCTTATGATGCTATATAACCACGATAAATTATATCGAAACTGACCGCTTAACCTTGTCCTGTTTTAACTTCAACCAAGAGGGTTAGGTTAAGTTTAACCCTTATAAATAGTATCCATTCTTATCGGTTATTTTAAATCTTGCGGCACGCAAATAGAATAAGATAAAAAAAGCTTTTAGGAAAAATGTCTCTGAGTTCACTTATAGAAAATAAACTTCATGAAACAAAATGACATCATTCGTATATTACATTTCTTAAACGGTTTTGTAGAAAATTCAGAAATAAGGTACTTAGCACATAATTCGCAGAAAAACAGTTTGCTTGGAAAATGAAATTAAATATTCCACGCAAACTTAATGAGCAGCATTATTAAGATTAGGTACCCCAAGAAATATGAAATCATCATAAATGGAGAATCCTTAAATACGTAGAATTTATACTATAACCTTCACCTTTATTTGTATCGAACGTAAAACAATGATCGCCTACATAAAAACAATTGAATTGCAACGAAAAGAACAAACAAAAGAAAAGTAATAAATTACACGTTCTTAGTAAACCACTACTACTTTATTAAGTGTGCCTGTTTGGTAAGTAAACTGTTTTTCTTGTATCTATAAAACCCTTCCTTCTAATAATAAAAGCTTCTAAAAGTACAATTAGTTATAAAACAAATGATAGATACAAGCCAAATATAATAAAGATAATCGAAGTGAGCATTTCTACATGCCATTAAGCTAATTATTAAACATGAGTGGAACATTTACGAATTTAACAAATACTTAACCTACAACTTTTACCAGACTCCGTTTTATTATGAAACTGTAAAAATGTCGCGTGTCTTAGTACCACGAGTTACTATATGTATAATCTAGTATTGATATTAATAACAATACACGGACGTTAAATGACCCACGTTTGAAGCTAAAAGCAGTGCTTACATATAACTTGCTTAGATTTTGAAAGGACTAATACAGCAATAATTCTAGAGTTCGTGTTCTAATTGTTCTAAAGTTAAGAGAAGTATAAAACCTAGAATATATGCATAATTGATTAATTACGCAGTGCAACAGCAAAATACTGAAATGAGATTTTTGAACGAAAATCGGTAATATCTGACCAAAATAATCTATTCCCAAAAGAATCTTGCTAGGTTAAGTTAAACAAGCGTTTTTTCTGAGCTTAAAGTTTGTAATGTGAGTTACACATTGTTTTTGGTTAACTCGTAAACTCGTAAACGATCGATTTTTGGGATTTCTTGTTGGATTCGTGTTTAAGGTATTAAATGCTATTAGTAGACACCATTTTACCACGCTACCTTTAATTATTTTAAAACGGTCGAGTTTCTCTACTTTTTGGAAATTTAACAATTAAGTTGGCCGTTTTTGGCATACAGTTAAGAGCTTCTTTGTAGCTGATATTTCAAGGTATCCAATGAAAGAGAAATAATTTGCAAAAAACTACGACTACGGCCAGCTACAATCAGTCAAAAAGAGCCGAAATATCTTAACGGAAAGTAATCAAAGAGCTCCGCGCTTGACTTATATGCTGCATCATTCGCCACAAAAAAGTTCCATCACGATAGGACACCAATTTTTACAACTTTCCGTGACTTCTAGTGGCAAAGCCTGGAAAGATATTACTGGTTCTGTAGACATATCCATAGAAGTAAAATAAAATCCCTTGGAGCCATCGTAATACCTTCAAAAAAACGCAGTGGCGACCACCTACTGACGGGCGTCTAGGAACCAGAATTTGATCAAGTATGAATAAGTAGAGAAGCTGATGATCCCTAAAGACAGCATGTCTATCCCCGGTATCTAGATGCTTCGCACTTGGTTTCTGTTTTCGATGTAAATTAAAATCATTTCTGAAACCCAAAGTGTAAGTATTTTGAATTGATATGTTCAGCAGAGTTATTTCTTTTGACTTGTGCTACAACTTCATCGCAAATAACAAAGAAGAATATTTTGTTATTGACGAATTCTGGATAAAAAGAAACTCAAAATAAACAGAAAAAAATCATGTAAAAGATTATTTGACCTAACCTAGCGAAATCCGTTGGGGAGTAAACTGTTTTGTTCAAATATTATCAATTTTGATTAACAATTCTTATTTCAGAACTTTCACACTTATTTTGAGGCACTGTGTTATACAACATTTTAGTTGACAAGCATTGGCATTTGGGGCCCATTACAACTTTGCAACTTTTGATAAAAAATACATACAATGCACACAGAGCTGCAAATACAAAGTAAAAATGAAAAGTACTATGTAAAAAGTATATTTAATCTATTTCACCAAAGGATGTCTGTCAATTAAATAACTGACAATTAAAAATTCTGCAAAGTGAAAAGGTTTGATGCAATAGTCGCCGGTACCTGAAAAATGTCTAAAGTTACTCTAAAATTACGTCACTGCAGCGCAGAATCAATAGGCTTTTTATAAAATGACTTTCGATCTGTCATAGAGGGTCTAAATTCAAAATTCCAATAAATTTTATTTCCAGTTTCTTTAAAAAGACAAATTTTCTTACTTTCGGGATAATTTCCTTTATTAAACAAAACAAAATATTTGCAGATAATTCATTTGAAAAATGATAACACAAGATAAAAAATTATTTATTTATTAAAATGAAACGCTATTTATACAAAAGTGCAAATAGAGTGCTTTATATGATCTTTGTGTTTGTCCTTGGCTTTTGAATTTTGTACAGTGTTCATAAATGTTTCTGAGTCCAGTGTGCTATGAAATCTAATTTTGATGTGCCGCCTTATTGATTTATTTCAACAACTAACTTGTATTTGTTTTCTGTCATTTGTCAATTGCAAGTGTCATTGTTCTGCATTTAGCAATTTAGCATCTTGTGCTGAAGTTTGTTGTATCGTTCCACATTTTTTCTCTCTAATGGCACTTATTGTACGAAAACATTTTTTTCAAGACTAAAGTTGTAGGTTTATTAACAACTAATTTTAACTTATTAATTCTTAAAATACGTAAGATTAGACAACCATCGAAACAACTTCTAATACATCTCCTGTGTTTCATAAGTTGACAAATGCAGCCGCAGCATGATTTCACAGCCCACTGGACCCAGAAACATTTATGAACACTTTCTACATGAGAAGTAAAGTTACACAGTCCAGGATTAAAGTCCTGATTTTAAACCCATTATACAATCTGAAGTAATCGAATCTAACTATTGAATGTTCTCTAACATCATAACATATCTAAACACAATTTAAAGAAATCCTTGCATATTAACACTACTTCATTGTTTTTGGTTTCAGAAATGACCTAAATACCCAACAAGTTCTGTATATTTGATTATGGCAGAAAACGTCAAAGTAATTGTAAGATGTCGACCAATGAACAAGAAGGAAATCGAATTAAAATGCAAGGTAAATTTCCATTATTTAAAATTTAAGTGTATGTAGCAGTACCTACAATTCCATTGAACAAACATTAAACGACGGGTTTATTACGTGTCAGTGGTATTTCATGCTATACGCCATTATTCAATATCCACTTGAATATAAAATGAATTTTACTAATTTAGGTCTTTTAATTTTAGTGTATAGTACAAATGAAAAATTGCATGGTAGAAATATGGGATCCAAACGAAGGGCCTTCATTTCCAAAACAATTTACGTTCGACTCTGTTTACGATCAAGAATCTTACACAGAGAATATTTACAACGATATTTGTTATCCCTTGATAGAGGTTGGTCATTTTAGATTTTAACTGAAACGGTAATAATAAGTTTTGAAATATTTCAGAGCGTCTTAGAAGGATACAACAGTACGGTTTTTTGTGTATGGCCAAACAGGTTGTGGAAAATCATTTAGTATGGAAGGTTGCAAATCAACGAATCCTCCTGAAAAAGGAATTATCTCACGTGCCTTTGAACATGTTTTTGAAGCAATTTCTGTTACATCTGGTGTTAAATATTTAGCATTAGTCAGTTATTTAGAAATTTATAATGAACAGATTAGGTAATAATATAGAAACCAACACGATTTTCCACTGTATAATCTATTTCCATGATTTTAGGGATTTATTATTACCAAACGAAACTACTTTGAATTTAAAAGAAATTCCAAATGAGGGCGTTACAGTGCCTGGTAAGTAAACTAAGAGATAGAGTATCTTCAGATGGTTCTTAAGTTGAAAAACAAAATAATTTGCTTTATTGTTTTTGTAAATGGATAGATATAACAAGAAAACTTCAGAGGATAATTTCTTTTAGGGCTTACTATTCATCCTGTACATAACGTTGCAGAATGCGAAGAACTGCTAAACATAGGTTCTAAAAATCGCATTATAGGTGCCACATTAATGAATCAAGTTAGTTCACGATCGCATAGCATTTTTACAATAAGCATAGAACAAATTTCGAACGATAACGAAACAATTAGAAAAGGTATGTTCTTTAGTTTTTAACAGTTCAGTTGCATCATGTGAGAAATTTTCCAGGTAAACTAAATCTGGTAGATCTAGCAGGTTCTGAAAGGCAAGCAAAAACCGGAGCTACGGGTGATCGATTAAAAGAAGCAACCAAGATTAATCTGTCACTAAGTGCTCTTGGAAATGTTATTTCAGCCTTAGTCGATGGAAAGGCCAAACACATTCCATACAGAGATTCTAAACTGACACGGCTTTTACAAGATTCTTTAGGTGGAAATACCAGAACGTTAATGATAGCTTGTGTTAGTCCGGCTAGTAGAGATTATGATGAAACTTTATCGACACTTAGATATGCAAACAGAGCTAAGAATATCCATAACAAACCAAGGATAAATGAGGTAAGAGGTTTTCTCATTTTTCCCTATAGAATATCATACGTTTCGTTCAATAATATTTTTTTGTAGTAGGAGTGTTACAATTTTTATTGTTCTAACGATATTGACAAATTGTGTAATGGAAAGCTTCTTTGATTACTTTATATTAATAAAACTACAAATCAACATATTGTGGCAATATTGTTAATGAGTGTTGTATTTTTAGGACCCAAAAGATGCAATGCTTCGACAATATCAAGAGGAAATCGAGAGGTTACGTTCATTATTAGATAACCGCCAAAGTACACCATTAAAAATTGAAGATATCTCAGACGACACAAACTATGAGATCAATAAGAATATTACCATAACGAATAATAATGAAGATCCAAAACGAGATTTATTAATACAGGAATATCAAGAAGAAATGATTAAACTGAAAAATCTGCATGAAAATGAAAAAACTGAAAAGGAGGGAATTCTAAATCAAATAGAATTGATTAAGAATGAATATCAGATGCACATCGAAAGGCTCAGTCAGGAAATGGAAGAAAAGAAACCAAAGAGCACGTCAAAAGAAGAGATTCTAAGGAGAATTGAATTGTTGAAGGCTACTATGATTGGAGGAGAGAAAGCTGATGATAAAGAATTATCTGAAAGGAGAAGAAAGAAGAAATTGGCTGCTGAAAAACGATTGAGGTTGGTTGCTGATGTTAAAACTCTATAATTCATTTTATAATTTTATTAATTTCAGTGCAATTGCCCATGTCTTAGCAAAAATAGATATGAATGAAGATAGAGAAATACTACAAAACCAATATAAAGATATCAGTCACGAATTAAATATAAAAACAGAGGCTTTACGGCGATATAGACATAAGGTAAGACCGAGATTGTAAATCTTAGAATTTATCTCACTTTGCACGATCTTGAAGGTAAAATCGTTAGAAAAAGAAATAGCAGATATACAGAGTGAATTTCAAACTGAAAGAGATGATTATTTAGAAACTATAAGGAAGCAAAATAGAAATATTAAGTTGTTATCGCAAATAACGGAAAAGATAGCTGGGACGCTTAAAAATGAATGCAACTATAAGTGAGTTAGATAAATAAAGCAGAAGGTATGACATTGTAAAATATTGTTTTAGGGATTTAGAAGCTGTTAAAGAACAAGCTGTTTGGATTGAAGATTCGCAAAAATATAAACTACCAAATTTGGTAGTTCACAGAACAAAATTGCCACCTGCAGGTATTTTCATTTACTTATATAACTGTAGTAATGTTAACTAATAGATTCATAATTTCGTATCATATTAAATCACATCGTACATACATGTTTAGCTACAATTAGCATTAATGCATAGTCATTCTGGTTTTATCATCTTATGTATTGAAATCGGGTAAACACTGGACATCAAAGCGATTTTGGATCGTTCAAACTTCACAAAAATAAGCAAGACTTATTGTTCACAGTAACTTCAGAATTCCGCCACGCGTCAATACACTGTTCATAAAGCCTACCTATTCAAATATGCGGTGTACTTTTTGACACAGGCATTAACCTGGAAATCACAAAGGCAAACATAAATCTTGAGTAAAACACTATTTAATTACATCTAATAAACTAAATAGCATTCGTTACACAGTTTCAAGACAACTTTTCGATAAACTAAAATTTGCAATGTTTTTAAAGCACTCGGTAGAATTATGACATGAATTGCATTTCTTTCGAGTGCGTTGTGTAGAGATTTCGATGTTCTCTTTGCTGTCACATGGATTTGAATCCAAAGAACTTAGGTACAGAAAAATAAAAAACCCTGTTATGCTCGCCGTTCCTTACCTTTCATCTTTCAGACGCCCTCTGTATAGTCTAACGGTTGCATTTGCGTATACCGTTATTCAGTTCTAACATGTGTCTTACACGCAACAAAATTAAGGGACACCCATATGTAGGGTAGCAGTACTAGCCAGTTCTGATCTTAAGACTGTTGCAGTTTAGCACAGTTTCTACTGTCAACGATTTGATCTGAATGGCATATATATGGCCATAAACACCACTAAGATCACTAAAAGATGATCTACAAAAAGTTATGGAATACCATTTAACATCATTAGTCAAACAATAATGGTATCATAATTCTACTGGTAGTGTCGAACGAAACAGGAAAAAATTGGTTTAACAAACCGAAAGTATTCCCAAAAAATGAATAATTTTTAACAAATTTTCTAGTTAAGTACTTGTATTAAATAATGTTCTAAATGCTAAAAGTTAGAAAAAGTCAGGAAAAAGTACTATAAGTACTATAAATATAAAAGCTACTGTTGTTTCACCTACAATGCACGCCACTGATCTTTGTTTTTTAATACACCTTAGGTATATTTGTCTAAACTGCAGCGTTGTTTTGTTTGCGTTCATAGTTACAAAATTAATTTGTACCGTTAGCAAATCTTTTAGTTTCATCTTAGTAGTTTCCAAGTAATTTGATTTGTTTAACTGAAATCCATTTACATTCTATTAATAAATGTACGAATATCTTGCTTTTTGGCGTTTTGGCACTTAGAACGTTATTTAATTTTAATCCTAATAAATAAGAATCAACGATATTTACCAAATTATAATATAATATTGCACTGTTTGTTTGCCTTGTGATATGTTAAATGTTAAACTCATTTAATAATATGACGTCATTAATGCAAGAAATCACGTATCAAATGAATCGTTTGAAATAATGTAGAATATCTTGTGCTAGGTTGTGTGTTACAATTAATATTTATGAGATTACACAGCGAGATGAAAAACAAAGCAGCCTTAGATCAATTTATGAAGAAGGACATATAGAGATCGCTGTGTTTGCCCCAGCACACCTAACCCCACAACCTTAAATGGCATCAAACAAATGATCACACTAACGATTCTCAAATCTAATATAGCTTTTCAGTATGTGTAACTTGTAGTTATCTGCGAGAAGATTTGGTACACGTTCGAAATAATAAATAAACAAGGACAGATTAGATCTAACTCAATTTAGCTGTTGATGCCAATTTCTGATTATGTATGATATCCAAGAGTTAAATAGCCAACTTGATCTCGGTATAAATAATGACAGTTAATTGTCATTTAGCTTGGTTGGTTTAGAGATTTGCATATACGACTCTACAGTCTAAGGTTGCTGGTTCGATCTCCAGCTAGATCTGTTAACTTGATAAAAAACCTATAAATTAATCCTATTTTTTTACCAGGTTTAATTCAGTTGTTTTATCAAATATATTATTTTGTTAGTTCCTAAATTCAATCTATTACTTCTATTTGAATTTCGAGAAATCAAATTACATTGCAGACCACAGTCAAGTAAACCTCGATTGTTTTGACTCATGTACATATAAGGGTCAATAAAAAGTATGGAAACACGCTACCTCCGCAGAAACGGTAAGAGATAGACAAATGAAATTTGGAGAGCTTAAAGTAGGTATTTTTTTCCATGTTTTGCAAAGATAATTAAAAACCAATCTTCAATTGTTTTTTCGTACGGCCGCCGTATTGAGTTTTTTTAATAGAACACCCGGTATATGACCTCATATTTGGATAGAGATTTTCAAGTCAAGTTCAATGATATAAGGGTTGCTATACTTATTTTGAAAGGTTTTGGAGATAATCGCTGTTCTTTTGTCAGGGGTTTCCCTATTAAAAAGTATAGAAACACGCTGCTCCTGCAAAAACGGTAACAGATAGACAATTGGAATTTGGGTATCTTAAAATAAGCATTGTTTGCCATGTTTAGCGAAGAGAGTTAAGATCAAATCTTTAATTGTTTTTTCATACGGCCGCCATCTTGAATTTCTTTAAATGGCTCACCCTGTACATGACCCCATATCTCGATAGGGATTTGAAAGGCGAATTCAATAATATAAGGGTTTTGAAAGTTTTGGAGATTTTTTTGTCGAGGATTTCACTATTAATTTCTATTAAAATCGAGTTACCCGTGAAACAGCAAAGGCAATGGAACTAAAGAAATGATGTGCGATTACTTTATAAGTAATTAAAGTAAAAAAAAAAAACGTAAAAATTTTGCCCTTAGCCTACTTATTTAAAATAATAGGTGGAATAAGATCAAATAGTGACGAATTCATAATAACAAAAACACAATATAATTTTATAACAAGTCTTCAATATGCGCTGCGTCAACTTCTTGGCAATGAAACAATCTCTCTTGAAATGTTCGTAAGAAATTTTGCAAATAATCGGGGGAACTACTTGCATTACGAATCCGTCCTTGAAGTTAAGAAATCCTTGACAAAAGAATAGCGATTATCTCAAAAACCTTTCAAGATAAGTATAGCAACCCTTATATTATTGGATTCGCCTTTCAAATCCCTATCGAGATATGGGGTCATATACAGGGTGATCCATTTAAAGAAATTCAAGATGGCGGCCGTACGAAAAACAATTAAAGCTTTGTTCTTAACTCTCTTTGCAAAACATTTGCAAAAGCTTTAATGTCTCCAAATTTCATTTGTCTATCTCTTACCGTTTTTGCAAGAGCAGCATGTTTCCATACTTTTTAATAGGGAACCCCTTGACAAAAGAATAGCGATTATCTCCAAAACCTTTCATGATAAGTATAGCAACCCTTATATCATTGAATTTGTCTTGCAAATCTCTATCCAAATATAGGGTCATATACCAAATGTTCCATTTAAAAAATTTCTATATAACGGCAGTACGAAAAAACAACTAAAGATCTGTTTTTAATTACCTTCGCAAAACATGGCGAAAAATACCTACTTTGAGCTCTCCAAATTGCATTTGTCTATCTCTTACCGTTTTTGCGAGGGTAGCGTGTTTCCATACTTTTTAGCAACCCTGTATATAAATAAACTAATTTAAGTATACCTTAGATTTTATAACTACTTTTAGCAGTGAGCGGTAAATTCCTCAGTAGAGACCTGCACTGGCTGGGTCTCCTAGTCGGACCTTCATTTCAAAAATTCATCGGGCTTTACGGGTCTACGTCGGGTAAATCGGGCCCGTCGCGCTTTTCCGCCCAGTCGGGTTTGTCGGGGTGTTCGGGCTTGTCGGACCTGTCAAGCTTATCGGGTCGGTCGGACTTTTCGGGCCGTTATTTTTGTACTTAGTCGAACGGGATATTTTCGTACTGAACCGTACCGAAGGATTGTCGTACTGACTTAGACAGACGTTGTTTTCGAACTTACCTGGACAAGTGTTATTTTCATACTGAACCGAAACGAAAAAGTTCCGTACTGTAGCGTAGAAGCCTGCACAAGGCCGGTGTCTTGGCCAGGCCTTTGTCTGTCGGGTCGTTCGAGCCTGTCGAATCATTCGGGGGTCTCGGATCTGTCAGGCTTCCCGGCCCTGTCCAGTCGTTCTGAAGTCTCGGACTTTTCCGACCGATCAGAAAGTTACCGGGCTTTTTGGGCCGCGTCAACTTTACTCCTAGTGGGACCGGGCCGGATCAAATCTGAAAATCTCGGCCCGTGTAGAACTTTATTTCTCAGTGCAAGCCGCACATTTACAAAGTTCTTTAGAACAAAGTCGCATTCAGCAATTTTATTGCTTAAACGTTATCAGCTTGTTAAGGATTTAACTTGCTAGCTTCGACTTAGTGACACTGCCAATTTAAAATTTCAATTTTGATGCTAAGGTATTTCACTGATAAATTTGTTAGGTCACCTTCATTTGTTTTTAAAAGAGACTTTATTGATGGCTTGTAATCCATTAATATTTCAAAGGCGCTTATACCATCTATCACTAACTTTGCTTTTATCATCATGCTTTTAAGCTAAAAAAAAAATCCAATATTGGATGCAAAACATTAACATTAAATTAGGTTTTAAATATTTTTATTTTAATTTTATATTTCTTTTATAGAATAGTAGGTATTTAAAGTGATTTCATACTATTTCTTTGGTTTGGTCAACAGAGAAGGCAAATCAAAGCAAATAGAACTCGAACTATTATTTATCAAAAACAAAAGTAAATCAATCATCCCTAAACATCTTTACAAGGAAACTTCTTTATAGGTCGCATTTATGATAGCCAAACAGCACCTGGACGACTCGAAAGCGATAACGAATCCTTAAACGGCGATAATAAACAAAATTTTTTAATGAAGGTGAACAATTTTTTGAAAAACATGTACTGATGAGAAATTGTGTGGTGGGCGTCTATGCATGGCTTTTTGTCTTCGAAACAATATATTTGTCTATAAAAAATTGGTTTTACACAAAAAATTATGATGCACGTGTGTTTGTTGCATGCTGCACTACAAAAGGCCAGAATCGAGTGCCTTCCAGTAATTCAGAAAATAGCAGAATTAGCAGTAATCCTTCAACGCCTCCAGATGAAGATGATCAGGTAAGTTTTATAAAAAAACAAAATAAGTATACTTACTTGCAACTTGTATATATCAAAACGACCAAGGGTATAGTCTTATTTATACATTCATGTGTAAGATTTTGAACATTAATTTAACCAACAATAGTGATTTTACAAAGAATTAGTCAATGATTACCTATTAGGTAAGGTTTGTCAAACATTACAAATTCCAACAAAGTTAGCCAAAGTGAACAAAAAGGAAATTTAATACACAGATGCACTTTTTGGAGGGTCTTTTAGATAATTTTATCTTACTTTATGGTTCAAGTAACAAAACAGAAATGCCATAAGGAACATGAGTACGAGTACTGAATTCCATCCGATTAAGACTTATCAAATAAAATTTTTCCCAGTCGACTGAGTACTAATAACAATTTTGCTTAATTGTTAGTTGATGATTAACACAATTAATTCTGAAAACGGAAAAGTCTAACAATACAACTCCCGCGATTTCTACGCCATGAAAGGTTTTGAAATCAAGGATTACAAACTCTAGAAAAGTAGTTTGAATGAATTAGAAAACGTAGGGTGGAAAAGAAATTATACTGATACTGAAAGACCTCTAACAAGTAAAGTAATCTATCACTTACTTATTTAGCAAACCTTAAAATTTTCAGTAAGCAAAATAACAAAACTCACTTTTAATTACTATATTAAATTTTAGAATCAGAAATAGAATTAGCAATTTCTCACAACTGGTCGATAGCAAAGCTTAGCAAAATCTGCTAATACACTTATGTATGTTTGCAACTTAATATCATGACACTAACGTCTAAATGCTATTACAGAAACTAGAAAAGACCGAGAAGGAAGATATAATTGGAAACTACTTCAAACCTCGTCGTGCGGCCGAACTACTCAATCAGTCATCAAGACTGGAAGCAACAGTTTTTAATACATGGAGAGGTAAAATTTGTTGTTGTCGAGTTTCAGTTATGTAATTTAATAATGTTTCTTTGCCCAAGGTGCACTCTCTGTTCCAGATTTTGCCAAAAGAAATAAACCTAAATCAACCGAAAGTTTACCAAATCCGCAACGTTCGCCAAATGTTCTGAGCAATTCCTTTGGGGGCTCTAATAACAGCTGGTTCAGTGGTACGTCATGAAGTATGTGGTTTATGTGATGCCATATATTTGATGTAAAGAAAATGAATTAAATGAAATATTCCTAATACTTTGCTTTGATTATAGGTAATTCATCTGATAATAACTTACGACGACCTATGCGTTTAGAGGCCTTGCCTACCATAGAGAATCGTAGGAAAACTACAAATTTAATTTTACCTTGGACGTAGTTTATAGTGTTAAATGCCTGCTAATTTTTGAATCTAGTCTTGTGATAAAAAGTTGTGGTTATTATTGTCTGTTTTCTTTAAAAAACTTATTTTTTACAAGTTGTCAATTTTTGCTTAAGTCTTTAGAGTGTTTGTATGATAATAGACACCAAATACATATTTGAAATTGTAACAATTGTAAAAAAAATTGTACTATATTTCTATTGTTTGTATAATATAAAAGTGTTTATATTTTTATTCAAATAAAATTTAATTACTTATACTACAATTGTTTCCTTTACATAGGTGTATACCTATGAAATGAGACTTTTTTTTTTCAATTTTCAACGTTTATTAACAAAAAATGGTTACAAATTTAATCTTCAAAATAATAGCCATCGCTAGCGACACATTTTACCCATCTCTCAGGCAATTTGTGAATGCCGCGCCAAAAACATTGGCCGTCTTTGGCCGCAAACCAATCATCGAGCCATTTTTTGGCTTCTTCGTGAGAATTGAAGCGCTGCTCGGAAAGTGCGTGGCCCATCGATGCAAACAAATGATAATCGGAAGGCGCCAAGTCTGGTGAGTAAGCCGCATGCACCAGCGGTTCCCAATCGTACGTCTCCACCAATTCCCGGGTCGCTCTTGTTCGATGTGGTGGTGCATTGTCATCAAGAAAAATTACTTTGTGACGCCGATCGGCATATTCTGGGCGTTTTCGGTGTATAGCGCTGTTCAAATCGGCCAATTGTCGTTGGTAGCGTGCACCGTCAACTGTTTCACCTGGTTTTAATAGCTCGTACCAAATCATACCATGCTGATCCCAGAAAACACACAGCATTGCCTTGCGGCCGAAGCGATTTGGTTTGGCCGTTGATTTTGGCTTGTGGCCGGGCGGACCATACGATCGTTTACGCTTAGGATTGGAGAAATACACCCATTTTTCATCACCCGTAACGATTCGATGCAAAAAAGACTTCCTTTTGAACCGGGAGAGCAGCATTTCACAAGTGGTTTTTCGGTTCTCTTGCTGCCTTTCAGTCAGTTCATGCGGCACCCATCTTCCGACCTTTAAAATCATGCCCATGTCTTTCAAACGTTTGCAAATGGTTTTTTGGGTCACTCCCAACTGCTCTGCCATCATTTCTTGCGTTTGACCATCATCTTCATTCAACAATGCTTGCAATTCGGTGTCCTCAAACTTTTTCGGTGGCCGGCCACGTTCCTCGTTCTCCACGCTAAAATCACCACTTCGGAATTTTTCAAACCACCTGAAGCACTGTGCTCTGCTTAGAGCATGTCCACCGTAAGCTTCTATAAGCATTTGATGAGCTTGAGAAGCGTTTTTCTTCAGTTGATAACAGAAAATCAACGATGTCCGCAAATCGTAGTTTGAAGGCACGAAATTCGACATTTTTAAGAGCGAAAAAAATGCGTTGTTGTATGAAACATCACAAACAATGAATTGAATATTGTTGACAGATGACAGACGAAAAAAATAAGACATTTGGGACAGTTTAAAAATGCTCCTAGCGACATCTGTGGTCTAATAGCTGAAAGTCTCATTTCATAGGTATACACCTGGTACATTCAAGTTAACACGGAGAAGAAAATAGATTTTTTTGCAGCTCTGGTGGTTAGAAAGTGTGAATTTCTGAAGAAGCAAGACAAATTCTCTAGCACTAAATCAGTAAAATCAAGAATTTGTTTTTCAGATGTTAAAAAACACCTATACATAAAATGCCACCCAACGTGGGGTTTAATTCAATTCTAGTCCGTAAATGATTAATATTATTAATTAATGGAGTTGCTAATACTTCGCATTAGAAAATTGAGTTGTATTTTCTTATCATTAATTTTAAATTTATTAATAAAAGTAAAACTTATCGCGCCGCTTTGGGTTTTTGTGAACTTAATTAAATTAGTAATTTTAGATTTTATGGATATATTGGATATATCAGAAAAGAGAATCTCTTGTCTCAGTTGCGCTAATAATGTTGATTGGCTGATTGAATTACCCACAGTGAACGCTTAAGCAGATAAAATAAGTAACAAGATGCTGTAATACATACTAGAATCAAAAATAGGTAAGGAATTTCACAGACCAATAAATGTTATCATGAAAGAAGGAATAATATCAAGTGATTGCAAACACAACACTACCATACCTAGATATTTAAAAAAAGGCCAAAGGCATCATTTGACAATTACAGCGCTATGACATTACTAAAGCATACTAAAAATACGTACTAACAAAAATAGTCTTGGAAGAAATTACTGAAAAATTCTTAGAATTCAATAACCCAGCAACAGCATACATGTGCTTTATGGATATTAGGCTTTTGACAGGCCCGACTGACATAAAAATATTAAGAGATAAAGAACTTAATAATCACTGGCTAAACTAATCACCGAAATTAACACCTCATCTAAATTAAATATAAACTTAGGCTACATATTAACTAATCAAGTAAATATTGCAAAAGGAATGCGATATGCCAGTATATTAAGCGCATTTCTCTCCGATGTTATTATGGACAAAATAATCCAAGCCCTACCCAAAACAGCTGGGTGTCTAACGAAAAATACCTTCACAACTTACAAAGAACTTTCCATATATTCAACAAAATATTAAAGAAACTGGATATCAATACCGACAAGATCAGATTCATGGCACATCAAAAGAGCCCAGAAAATGTACACTAGAAAAAATAGGTAAAAGTGGAAAGTCATGGAACAGATCATTTTTTATTTATTTATTTATTTAGTTTACAGGAGTGTATGCTATATGCATAAGAAAATATTAAATTAACAAAAAAAAAACAAAGTCAGAGTACATAATGTAATGATTTTCCTTTCTCATGAATGTATACATCACTACTAGAGGTAAAACGCAAATTTCATCTATGGATGCTTTTTAATTGTTTTTTAAAAGTATTTAATGAACAACAAAACGGGTCTATGGAATTATAATTTCGGTTATATGTTCTAACAATACGATTTATTGGTAAAGAGTAACAAGAATTTGTTCTACCAAATGGAGAATTAAATAAAACTACATTTCTGATTGTGCGTGGTGGAATGTTAAAGTTGATTAGCTGTAGGAGCTGAGAAGCGTCGAACTTGGCACAAATTATTTTGTATAAAAAAATGCAATCGGCTATATCACGATTAGTGGCTAACGGTAGTAACCCTATTTCTCTACAGGAGCTATCGTAATCTATAATCGGCAGGTTGAATTTTCTTTCCATAAATCGAAGGAACCTTTTTTGGATAGATTCTAGAACAGTAATGTATATGTTATAACGAGAATTCCAGATGACACTGGCCCAAGATAGTACACTCGAGACGTAAGCTAAGTAAAGCGCTCTAATACACTATGGGTTAGAAAAAGGTGCAGAAGTACGTATGACAAAACCTAAATTTTTGTATGCTTTATTTGTAATATGCTCGATATGTTTAGAGAAGGTCAATTTCACATCTATAAATACTCCTAAGTCTTTGATAGAATCAACCCTTGTCAAAATGTGATGAGAAAAACGATAAGAGAAATTTATTGACGCAATATTCCTAGTAAACGATATACAATGGCATTTATCATAATTCAAATAAAGTTTGTTTTACGTACAGTAATTATAAATACGGTCCAAGTCGTCTTGAAGTAGGAAACAGTCAGTAGTGGTTTCGATTTTGCGAAAGATCTTTATATCGTCAGCATAAATCAATATACTAGAGTGATTTACACATGCCACAATATCGTTTATATAAATAATAAAAAAGAGTGGCCCAAGGTGAGATCCTTGAGGAACTCCCGATGTTACCGTAGCACAATTAGAAAAGAAACCGTTGAATTTGATCGATAGCAATCTGTTAGAAATATAAGATCTGACCCATCTAAGTAAATCGGGTGGCAGACCAATGGTGTCCAGTCTGTGTATCAAAACATTATGATCAATCTTGTCAAAGGCCTTACTGAAGTCCGTGTATATCGAGTCGACTTGTATTCTCTTATCCATTCTTTTTTTCTATGTAGTCAATGTATATTCCAAGGTTTGTTTCAACAGAACGTTTATGTAGCAAACAATGCTGTTCTTTACAGATTTGCCCCCTGACAGTTACCGTAATGCTTTGGAACACAATCTTTTCCAAAATCTTTGAAACTGCCGATAATATAGAAACAGGTCGATAATTATTCACTAATTCTTTATTTCCGGATTTAAAGATCGGGATTACATAAGCTTTCTTCCACTTGGAAGGAAATGTACCCTCAGAAAGCGATAAAATAAATATATGAGAGAGTGGCAAGGCAAGATTTATACCGCATTTGTTTAGAAAAACACTAGGAATATTATCCAGTCCGGCACCCTTGTGAACATCAATTTTTTTTTAGATAGTTCTCAACTAGTTCTGGAGTAATTGTGATCGATGGTTTAACTAAACCGGAGTTCGTTGTTTTGGATCTAAGATTGTCAAGAAGTTGGCCATCAGTAAAGACCGATTTAAAATATTGCAAGAACAAGTTACACACCGCATTTCCCTCAGCCGCTTCTGAGTTCTCATACATCATTTTAAAAGGAGTATGTACCAAAGTTTTCTTGGACTTGGTATACGACCATACTCGTTTTGGATTGGTTACAATAACTTGCTCTACGGAAGTAATGTAATTTTGGAAATCCAAATTGATTAGAAATTTTGAACGGTGGCGCAATAAACTAAAGGTAAGATAATCGAAATTGTTGTTAAATTGCTTCCAACGTTTATGATATTTGCGCTTTTCCCTAATAACTTTGATTGTAGTTAAAGTATACCAACAGGGATATTGTGAAGATTGTCTTCGTAATGGTACAAAAGTTTCGATGGCGTTATATACAATTTTGTAAAAGACATCCCCTGCTTCCTCGCAAGGCAAATTGGCCAATCTTTCATGCCAGTTAATATTAGATAAAAAGTGGTTAATATTATTGTAATGTGCTCTTCTGAAATTGTATAACTTCGTTCTTACTTGGACTTACAGAGAGATCTATATTAGTAAGAAGAATGTCTAAAGGCGGTTGGTATCTGTCAATATTAACAAGAGAGATGTTAGAGTTGCATGAAATTCAAATACGTAAGAACAGGGACTACAAGTGATGAGAAACTGGAAACTGAAGCAAAGAAGCAAATAATGAATAGCGGGCTGCCTAAAACAACATTTTATGAAATAATAAAAATGGAAACAGATAGTAAAGTCAAGATAGATAAAACAACAATAAACCACAGCTGAAATAAGAACAGATACTGCCAAGACCTAACAAATAAGAAACACAATAGAATTGAGAATACTGAGAAATGCACGGGAAAACATAAAAAACTAAGGAAGAAACGAAGACATAAGACAACACAGTTACACTGTAAATATAACAAAATAGATAAAAGAAAGGCAAAACGCTAAAATAAACACGTAGAACCTACAAACCAGACAACAAAAGATTATCAAGACGTCCGTCTCTCAAAAAGATGGAAAGAATGCTGAACGTCAACATTCGAAAAGACGCGCAGGGATTAGACAGGTATAGCCTATCTATACAAGCTGAAGCATGTATATAAACAAAAAATAAGGAGTAGAAGAATACATTACCTTGTTCTGTTATCAGTCTAGAACCTGATAGCCTTTGTTCTAGAAGATCACATACAGAGACATCATCAATAGGAGAAAGCCACGTGACCACGAAATCTACTGTTGGTTACCCAACACATCTTGTACTGTTGGCAGCTCTGTTGTAATAAAGAATTATGTAGTTTTCCAGTGGCGTAGTATTGGATATATGATGAAACTACTTAGAAACTTAAATATTTAAAGATAATTATATATAAAATTGAAAAATTAAAAAATGACAATATATTGAAGATATTTTTAAAAACAAGAATTAGAAAAGGCCCAAACAATGCTGATGTAGCTGTTCAACAAGAGCTTTTTAGTTATTTTTTCAATTTTATTAAATTTAACTGTCCACTATGAAGGATTTTTCATAAAAAGATAATTATGCAGGTATATTATAATTTCGAAATTAAAAGAAATATTTTAATAACTAACTTAAATTTTATTATTAAACGCGATGAGCATCTATCAATTGTTTTCGTAGCGTACTACTTGAACAATTCGAAAATGAAAAGAAAAAAAAAGCCATAATTTATTTATTTATAAAACTAAACATGTCAAGTAATATATCGTTAGAATCGTTGAAAAAGAGCCTTTTCTATAAAGTCATGGCCGACTATGGTTTCCATTACAATAAACACAAGCTTGTGTCATAACTCAAAAATTATAACTTAAATAAAAAATTCGGTTAGATTGTATTAGTAAGCACATAATTGCCTACAACTTTTTGCTTTACACATTTTTTCTAAAGTCAATAATAACAGAGCTACAGGCACCGAACAAAATAACAAAAAATTATTTTTGCGAGATATCTAATTAGCCATGCAATTTTTCTAAAAAACAAAAAGCTCATTAAATTGAGTTCGTAAAACTGCAATTCTTTCCCCATTTAATCGTCTCTCTATCTCCACTAGTTTACGAGATCCCCATACTAAACGTCGGAAAAAACTCACCCTGTATATACCTAGGAGGAGCGTAATACGAGATTAGTCTAGAACCTTCTAGCTGTTTCTATACGATTCTACTCGCATCTAGTAAACACTAGTACATTAGAATTATTAAAACCTATTAAAACGCTAAATTATTGAATTATTTTTACATCCCAAATATATTTAAGTTGTTTTATAATATTATTCGTTTTGATTATTAGTTACCTTGTAACTACATAGACTAATAATTATGAAGACCTTCAGCACACACTTTTCAATTCCACAACGGATAAATAAATCTATGAAGATTTCTTTAATCAGACTGATCAATCCAATATTGGATCAATAAAAACGCCCTAGATAGTTATCAGTTCAAATAGGTCAGTGAAAACCAACGATCGGAATCGAAATCTGAAAGAAGACAAACCGGAAACGGAATTAATAATTTTTAGGAAGCATAATCGGAACTGGAATCATTAAAAACAAAAACCGTGCAACCTGAATCCGTATCGGAAGCACTGCATAAAATTTTTTAATACCCGAATCAGTATCAAAATCAGAATTAAAGAATCGGTATCGGAAACGAAATCATATTATTTATACCAGTTCCAAAACCTGTTTATAAAAGTATTAAATTTATTTGTTATTAAACATTCTATAGGATGTTCCTAAAAGGTCTGTACAATGCCCTACCACATATTCCTCAGACCAAAATAAGACGATTTAACCAAACTTACTACCTCTGTCCAAAAGTGCCCGTTAAGGTGATACCGAACGTCAAAGATCCTAAGAATATTTTTATTTTCTTAAATAACAAAACAGTGCTTTTAGCGATTGAAATTAAATTTGGGATGTGAATGTGTACTGGAAAAAGAGATTTTTTGACATCAGCTCTTTGCTTGTGGGTGTTACGTAAGTGATGAAAAGTCGATCATCCACATGCAAAGAAGAAGAGATTTTTTAACGGTTTGATTCACTACTTCTGAAACTTTTCCTACAAATGAGCATTCTTATTTCAGGCATTTTTTATCCGTGTTCCATTTTGATAACCGCAATAGTTTAGGCAGAAAAAAGCAATTGTGATTTCCTTCCAGCATGCATGTAAAGTTAGTGACGTTCAAAACAATTAATAAAATAAAACCCATGTTAATATGATATGTAAATTGTAAATTTAATTCAGCAAATCACAATGCTTACAGCAAAAATGTTCAAGATAATCACCATTTACATGGATACAAAGATTAATGTGTCGTAAGAAATTAGATGTAATCTTTGCATCATTACAGCATCATTCTTAAAAGTATTTATTGCGTCTTAAATGCGCCTCCACAATTCTTGTTCTGTGTCTACGGATCTGGAGTACACCATCGCTTTCAAACATCCCCATAAGAAACTATCCAGGAGCACCCTTGTCTCTGCCGATCCATTTAGCTGGATACTGCTGATACGTACCATAAGTCCGTAAGCTTATATCGTAAAAAACACAAGCTAACATAAGATAAGATTTGCTTATACTTAAACAATCACGTCTTAGTTAAATTAATAATTTCCGATATAATCAAACTTTGAAAGTATCACTATGAATCAAAAACATTTTACCTTAATGGCATCAGTTACTTGAAAGAAAAGAACCGTAACGTGAAACGGGAGTCGTATGAAATAACGGTTCCAAAACGGTTTTTGGTATCGGAATCAGTAAACCAATAACGGTTCCAAAAAAATGTTAGAAACGAAATCCAAATTTGTTTAGCAGTTCCTAAAAGTGTCGGAATCGGAACCACTAAGATTATTATTTTTATAGTACCGGAATCAGAATCGGAATCTCAAAACCATAACGGTTCTGACCTCTGGTGAAAACTGTATACATGACGCCCTTTAGCGCTTGATACTTAAAATAACAATTGGTGTATTATCTGGTTTACAAATTACAATCTAGAAACATGCATTTATATTTATAATTTAGGTTAATACTGTTATAGTTCAATAATTAACAGTTAAACTATCACAATATCCCTATTTTTAGTTTTGGTTGCGACCTTCAATTGTCTACTCCTTACTATTTAACGTGACGCAGATTTATTTTCCAAAAATAAAACCGTAAACAAGCTGTGGCCGCATAATTTTAGAGGTGCAAACACCTCACATCCATTGTTAGTGTCAGACCATTGTAATGTACACTTTTACTTTGTTCTGTTGTTTCATACTGCTGTTTGAAGAAGGTAGAGTTTATGCACATTTTATATCTGTATTTTGTTACTAAACAATTAAAACTGATTTGAGATTATTTCTTTCTGTTCATACGTTCTTTTAACTGTAATGTAAGTTGTATTTCTTTTTCATTAGGTGAAAATGTAAAACGTTTTAAAATTGGTAGACAAAAACGTTCATATTTCAAAACATCGACAAATTCATCGATCGAATTAAGTATGTATATCTATCTATTGTTTCATTGCAGGTTTTGTTTTGTTTTTTATAACATTTTAATGGTTTTGTTTGTTTTGTTGTTATTAATACACTATTTTAGACATTTAGATGAAGTTGCATTTTCTATCGAGTATAGAAATACTTATCATAACATGTTTGAATGTCTTTTATTTTTACTTACTTCTATTCATATTTACTCATTGTCAGTTATTTTTATAGTATGTAGGTTTCCTACAGCTTTCTTTATTTTAAATCTGCTTTTCTTTCTATCTCATCACGTTACCTTATTACAGCCGATTCAATATGCGTGCCATTCTATCTGACACTTTTGCTGATAGTTTCTTTTTCCCTTTGCTTTTTATATTTTTTCCTCTTTTAAAACCCCTACTATCTGTTATGGCAATTGAAAATACTTACGTCTCTTTTCACATAAGCTTTTGTTCTTGATCCCTTAACCATGATTCAACAACTTTTGATTCAAAGAATGGAAAGCTAGCAGAAAAACGCTTAACCTTAACCTATTTTCGGTTTATATTAACAAGTCTCTGAAGCTAAAATGGAATTTTTTTTCTCAGCGATATTTATAAGTATCTTTTGAAATTATTACTCTGAGATCCCGAGAATACGAAATCAAGTCTAGTTTTGTACATGGAGTACAGCTTTATTATCTGATTATCTTCATGAATAATAACCTAACTTCAATTTTTAATTCATCTAACTAATCAATATCCAGATACCAAGTTTACCATGGAAGTCGAAGATTTGAGGATAATGGCTCCCTTTAGTTTCTAGGTGCTTACTTACCTCTCCAACATGGTGATAGTCCTGGGTATTCGGTATACTGCAAGCCTTCGCATCTAACATCAAAACATTCCTACTCTTATCATTGTCCAAAGCTATCTGTAATAAATTTCTTTCTACATAGAGCTGTTTTGATTTCATAATCCAACAATATCTATAGTGATTTATGGTATAATATTGAACTAAATAATCTTTTGAACCATGGTTTCAATAAAACAGACATTAACAAATGTGACAAAAATCCACTATAAGAGATGAATTCCAAGAGACATTAACGGAATTATCAATGGATCTCACTTCGAAAGGAGTTTCTCAGAACGCTCATCAGTACGTAAGTTCTCATTTTTCCTATTCCTAGAGATAGCTAATCAGCACTATCGTCCAAAGGGGTCAGGATACCGTATTTTAGTGAATGTTTAAGAATTTCTGAACCTTATGTGTAGAATCGTTATAATCTTACATTGAAAATAATATCGTCGATCTTTTGATTGCAACGTCTTGTATATTTTTACTTTCTTGAGATCTATATCCAATATGAAGAGTATAGTGAAGACTACTGACCTAGATCTCGGTGGTGCTTGACGTCTACTTAATTTCTTATTCTAAATTTTATTAACCGATTTGGCTAGAGGAAGGCGAGTGAGGACGTTTTATTGCTGCCCTTAGTTCACCATTAAAATCACTACTCTAAATGCATTAGTTTCTGTTATACATACAAGCTAGAATCTTTCCATGTAAAAGAAGAAGTTTAAAGCACATTTTGTAGCATTCTTCCGGTACAATATAATGTATTTTGTTATAAATATATACAGGGTCGCTAAAAAGTATGGAAACACGCTACCCCTGCAGAAACCGTAAGAGATAGACAAATAAAATTTGCAGAGCTTAAAGTAGGTATTTTTTGCCATATTTTAAGAAGGTAATTAAAAACAAATCTTTAATTGTTTTTTTTGTACGGACGCCATATTGAATTTTTTTAAATGGAACACCCGGTACATGACCCCATATTTGGATAGAGATTTTCAAGACAAATTCAATAATATAAGAGTTGCTATACTTATCTTGAAAGGTTTTGGAGATAATTGCCATTCTTTTGTCAAGGGTTTCACTATTAAAAAGTATAGAAACACGCTGCTCCTGCAAAAACGGTAAGAGATAGACAAACGAAACTTGGAGATCTTAAAGTAGGCATTGTTTGTCATGCTTTGTAAAGGGAATTAAAATTAAATCTTTAATTTTTTTTTCGTAGGGCCGCCATCTTGAATTTCTTTAAATGGATCACCCTGTATATGATCCCATATCTCGATAGGGATTTTAAAGATTTGATTTTAACTCTCTTCGCAAAACATGGCAAACAATGCCTACTTTAAAATTTCCAAATTTCATTTGTCTATCTCTTACCGTTTTTGCAGGAGCAGCATGTTTCCATACTTTTTAATAGGGAAACCCCTGACAAAAGAACAGCGATTATCTCAAAAACCTTTCAAGATAAGTATAGCAACCCTATATCATTGAACTTGTTTTGAAAATCCCTATCCAGATATGCGGTCATATACGGGGTGTTCCATTTAAGAAAATCTAATATGGCGGCTGTACGAAAAAACAATTGAAGATTTGTTTTTAATTACCTTCGCAAAACATGGCAAAAAATACCTACTTTAAGCTTCCAAATTTCATTTGTCTATCTCTTACCGTTTCTGCGGGGGTAGCGTGTTTCCATACGTTTTAGCGACCCTGTATGTGCAATTTGAACTGGTATTCGACGGTGGTGCCCCCTAATAAGCGAACTGAGAATATACGTGATGTTTAAATGGAAATTTTACCGAGATTTAAATTGGCGCTTAATATGGCGCTTTTTTCATCTCAGATGGCGCTATTTGGCGCTTTGACGGAACGGAACTGGCGCTTCTATAAGATAAAATATTGGCAACACTGTTGAGGTTAGACCAGTGTATAGGTTGTAGAATATCAAATTTGCCATCTGTATAATGTAAGTTAATTATTATAGTTAGCAGTTTGTATCGTATTTCATGTAACTTTGTCATGTGGATTTGAAGTTCATTCTTCTATTTGTTCTAATCTCAAGTTGATTACACCCAATCTCAAACTGATTGTTGCCAATTTGCAATTGAAATAGTATAGGTTGTGAATATTTTGCAGAGCTTATTAAAAGCATGTTTACAAATAAAGAATTATGAACCTTACGTCTCACAAATCATTACTTTACTGGATTTCTGCCTGTCTTTGAACTTCAATATTTATGCATGTCTTATTATTCCTTTAAGCTCTCCAAATTTCATTAGTCTATCTTTTACCGTTTCTGCCGGGGTAGCGTGTTTCCATATTTTTTAGCGACCCTGTATAAATATCCAGTCTTCTTTCGTTTTCATGGCTTCACTTACCTTATTGTCTTTTATAATTGTCTATACAAGATTACGGTCGTCATTTTAGAAATAGGTACCATGTGTAATGCCTGTTTGATGATGCTATTTAGAATCGAAAGAATAAGCCATTCTCGGTTAAATTGAAAGTCTATTCAAACGCTTCTCGTCTAAAAACAGATCGAACACGTAGAGTTCCAAAAAATATATACATACATAAATAGCAAGCTGTTACATTCTGGAGGCCTTTTCTTTGCACGGTTCTCTCTTTTTGCTTTACCTGGTATACCTTACGAAAACGTAAATTGAGATTTCTTCATAGTAGATGTTGATCTGAAGGAATTTAAATCAAAGAACTTTGTCAACTGCATAGTTACCCAACGGTATTGATTAACCTTAACTTTAGGTCATATTTATCATCTACTGGGCACTACACAAGATGTTTTTGAGAAGGTTTCAAAAAGACTGGTAGATTATAATCCCTACACAACTGTATCTGCAGCCTTTTTAACTAGACGATATTACCTTTCGTGATCAAAAAGTTGGAAACCTTCTTTTCGAAAACTGCCGCCATGTAAACAATCTAAGAACTTACTCAATAATTCATTTATTCAAAATAAAGAAATTAAATTAAATAATCAATTCTAGAAGTTCCCAACTAGTTTCTGTCCAAAATTGAAGTTAATTTCTTAACAAAGGGGTAGTTTTGCAACATGTTATTTCTTATGTATTTACTAACACTCGAGAATCTATGGTTTGATTTTCTAAAACCTTTTCAATAACACCCGGTATGTCTACATTTTTATTTTGAATTATATTTTCCTTGCAGGCAATATCCAAAAAGATTCTGACTTCAATAGATGGAACACTGAAGATATTGAGATTGGTACCTAAATCAAATACTGTCTATATCAAATTCTAATTTGTTTCTCGCTTTTTAGCCAAAGAAATGAATTATTCTACAAACACTTATAATTTTAGTTTATTTGGTAAGTAGTTGTGAGAATTGCTATGACAAGATGAATATGTAATAAAAATATTTTTATTAGATGTGCAAAAAAAACAATGTCAGCAACGAAACTAGCGGTAAGTTTTAACTACATGTCTTACGTTTTGCGCAAATTTGATTATGTAGATAAATATTTTCAGCTTTTCCGTTACATCATGATGGCACCACAGATATCTTTAGAAAGGGTTTGATTATATATTTTGTGTTAATGGCCCTCTTGGCGTGTTATCATCTTATAAAATGTTGGCGAACAAATGAATTATCAATATTCAAACCTCCAAGAATTGCACAGAATAATAATAATTGTCAGGCAAGTAATCATAACCCTTTGGGTCCAGGATCTGAAGGTGTCAACGACGATGCAGGTATTGAACTGCACAGTATTATCAAGATAACAGAACACCAAACTAAAGCTGATCTACCTCCTTCTTATGATGAAGTGGCGGCTTCAACTACTAAAGATAAATTTGACAAAAGTACACCATTCTTTGGTGATTAACTATGAACCGTAACTATGATGTTAAGATATAGGGTGGTTAAAATCTCGTTAGCTAGCTTATAAAAAAACTAGAATAACTGTCATTGCTTTTTACATTATTTTCAGCTTCTATAGTTAGAAACCTTTCTGTGATATTGACGATGTTATAAATTAGCAAGCCTTTAGTTATCTCGTGTTTTAGTTTATTTGCCCAGATTAGCTACTTTTAAAAGTCTAAAAGGATCAAAATTGGTAGAGCAGGAGACTCGTTACTAAATTACTTTTCTAATTTTCCAGCTTAAAACCATGAAAGTTCAAAGTGTATCATTGGATAGGTATTTTCATTAGTTTTTAGAGTTTCTAGAAATATGTTCCAGAAGGTATAGGCATAAAAATAAAAAATGCTAATAAACTTATGTTTGATTATGAACTGTTACTGAGTTATTGATCAATTCATTTATTCTTATAAAGAATCATGTTAACTTTGAAAGCAAATAAATCAACTCAAGAAAAACAAATGTTATCGTGTATCTGTCAAATTCGGTCCTCTTCTCAAACGTTAACATTCGTATTCAGTAATTGCAGCTTCAAAATTACCAAAATGAATTGATCAATAACTCAGTAACAGTTCATAATCGAAAATAAGTTTTTTAGCATTTTTTTATTCGGAGAAGCCTCATTAACAAGCCCTTAAGTTTATGACTATACCTTCTGGGACACCTGTATACAGTTTACGGTTATTGTGAAAAGATAACAAGCTTTGGATTGATTTTCCCAGACACGTTTTAGATCTAGTAACATTCAACAAATAAAAGTTGTAAGTTATAAGCTGCACAACAAAATTACAACCACCCTGTATTATGGTGATAATTTATAATATTTATAATACTGTTTCCTTTATACTGTGATAAATGACTTTTTTAATTTTCTTATATTATTGTTGATTTATAACCATTATTAGATACAATAAACAGTTGGTTTTTAAAATTAGTACATTTATTATTATACAGTGTTTTCAGAAAAGAGTGTGTCACGTAATCAAATTTTAATTTGGCGCTCGAAATGTGTTTTCTGTAGGATGGTAGTGATTGAGCGGTTTGAAGAAATAAAATTAATGCATGCTGTTCTTCAGTTTTATAACCTCATTTTTGAGTTACTGGTGTTTGCTGTCTTTTTAAATAACAAATAATAAATTCGATTCTTTTGTCTTTTTAGATACCACTTCACATTAGTAGTACCATTGATTGTCATTTTTCATTTTCTAACGAATTTTTGTTTCTGTCAACTAAGCTATGCAAGCTACCTAGGGGAAATTAATCAGGCTTGCCATCTTGCAACTTTGGTTGCCTAAACAACTGTGATCACATGCGACTTACTCTTTTCTGAAATACCGGTATAATACTTTATTTGTGTGAAAGCATTTAACTAATAGTTATAGGATATTGCATTTCTACAAAAAGAATTTACTTACCGATGAGCTTACTATTGTATTTTCTACAATTGCTGCAAATACAGTCATTTCTAGCAAATTTTAGTCCGTTCTCCAGAGTTCTAGACACTTGAAAACAATGGTTGCAATAGACTTTGCTTTGGTGCAATCTCTAAATTGTTTCTTTAATGGTAACTGACTGTCAGAATATTGTAATATAATCTCTTTTTGTTTCAAAGTTTGGGAGAAGGCAGAATCGGGACTTCCAAAGTAATCAACGAATCAAGAGTTTTTTTTCTACTTTTGTCAATAAGCCCAGACAACTTTATACACTTTTGTTCAGAGATGTAACACAAGTGTTAGTGGATAGTAGTGATAGTGATACGGTCAATACTTTATAGCAATAGAGGTTTAATTATTAAAAAAAAGACAGAGTTCATTAAAACAGCAATTTTTGATGAATGGAAAATCGCGTAGAAACTAAAAACAACCAGCCAGTGCAGTCGGAATTCTGTGTGGTTTTACCACAGGTTAGGTCCAAAGATCAAGCTAGGTCAAGTTTTACTAGACTTTTTGGATCAGAACTATCAAGATCTACGCCAAAAGCAAACGATTTTTAACTGATATTTTTTAGATTATGGCCTATTTCCATTTGTTTGTATTTCAATTAAACTTGTGGTTCTTTTTCTATCCGTGTCGTACAAGAAATAAATTTGGATTTGATAGCAAGCAGTTATTGAAAATTACCTCAAAAGTCAGCTCTAGTGTTCTGCAAAATAAGATTTTTATAGAGTATTATGACTCTTTAGAATAGTATTATATGTAGTGCTTCCAATTCTAAAACTATATTATTTAGTTTACAATATTCGTATAAACACTAATGACAGTATAAAATGTACGGTACGTGATTCAAATTAATTTTGGCGCGCTTTAAAATCAGTTATTTTTGACACACGAATAAGACACTTTCTGCCAGTGGCGGCTCGTGGTATTGTGCGGTGGTAGAGCCACGGCTTTGCGGTTCATTATGGAGGGGTAGGGTATAAAATTTTTAAAGTACAACATTGCAAATCTGTCTCACTTTAGAAATTATGAAAATTTAAATTTTAAAAAGTAGGAACTTAAGAAAAAGGAAGGGTTTGTAATTTTGTATGTTACCCTCCCAATTCACTAAAAACAATGAATATTTACCAACTTACCAAGGTATCCTATTCTATTAACTATTAAAGTTACATTTAATCAGTCAATGTTAACAACACAAATGTTTACCACCGAATAAAACAAACGGAAAACAAAAAAATGCGTGTTTCTCGTCATATTTTCTAAGTCGTCCTTTAGATTTCGAAGTGGAGGCACCCTGTGTTTTCGAAATATCTAATTCCGGCAGAGGTCTTCCGAGTTCTTTTATTTCGATCTTTTCTTCCAAATAGGTAGAAAAGATTTTTTAAGAGCTCACGTATTGCGTTTATATTGCACTTCACGTCAAGTTTCAAACCAGGTGTAGCGTAAGTAACACGACGCACCCACACCACGTATCGATGGTGACTTGACTGCAGGAGCAAGAGCCACTTCTAGCTTGGCTCAAGTAGTTCGTTAACTCTGCCAGCCCCCCGCTTAAGTCTATAGCCGCTTAAAAGCATTGGAGTCGCGCTTTGACTGGCTGCAAACTTTTATTTTTATTATTTTGTACGCGCGGTGTTCACTTGTTCACTATATTTATATTTATAAAATTGCAATTTTTAATTTTTTTATCTCTGTTAAAGGTCAGACTAAAACAGAAAATTTTAAAAGTATAAATTATTTTTTTCAAATTGGAAAATGAAATGTTTTTTTGGTGGTGCCGTGACTCCTTGGCTCCTTATAACGGGCCGCCACTGCTTTCTGCCTGTCATTACTTGTGTAAATTCAATTCCAAATAATAAAAAAGTGAATGTAAAGCTTAGCCTTTTCAAAATGCTTATTTATTTAAATGTGACTCCAGCATCTGAAATTAAATACCGGCAAAGTGAAATAAGAGGATTTTTAGGTACGTTTAGGGTTAGATAGATTAGAAACTTTGTTAAATTTATGATAGTATTTTAAGATAAAATGCGCTGAAGCTACAGCAAAAGAAACTACAACAAATTAAGAATAAATATCGACTTTAAATAACGTCTTAATTTTTGAAATACGCAGTAAACAGCACGTAAATAAACCGAAAAGTTTCTGTCACCAGAGGCGTAACGCTTAGCATCAATTGCCGATAATTTGATTAACTATAGCTTCGAAATCATGACAGCGACCCGGTAGATAAGAAATGTAGCATCAAAATACATCAACTAATCAAATGCCTCAAACATGGCTGCCTCGAAAATAAACAAAGCAAATCAGTTTTATACATGGATTGAATTCTTGTGACGTTTTTCACTTTGAAGTTGCCAATGCGCTCTAACACCTTAGGAATAGCAATGCATTAGCTAAATTAAATAAACGATAGCATTACTATAGCTGTCATTAAATTACTGCGTACCACAGAATATACAGACTAGCAAACTTAAGTACGGCATACGTAGCTGGGACCATACATAATTGCCCATAAACGCCACGACTAACTGTAAAAAATATTTTAAAATGTATTTATATTTATACACTGAAAGTCCCCAGTGTGCCGATAATGCATGGTCTGCTACGGCCGTGAACATTAACAAAAACAATAACTTTTGACAGGTCGCCATTTTGTTTTGGGGAGTTGAAATTTCCTGAAACTTGGGACATTAAACGTACGTATATCAGTGAGAGCTTCAAGATGAGCTATTACACAAATACCCTTTGTATTTAATTTTTTTACAAAATGGTGTCCTCACGCCATCTTGAAATTTGGAACAAAGATTTATTGCTTAAAATATTGCTGATAAATAAACAAAATCGTTCGAGCATTCTTCCAAAAAATTAAAAATAACGCCATAAATGAATTTGTGCCTTACTTTTTTTACACACTGTATTTAATTATGTTAAGGTAGGCCGTATAAGGTTTCTATACTGTGGTATAAGTTCATGTAAAAGATTGTGTTGCCAGAAATGTCATTTCTACATAATTATTTATTCCCTATCATGATTAATAAGAGTGTTTCAAAATGTTGTCATAATTACCAGTCATGGCAATGCCACAGATTAAATAAGAGTCAGATGTTTCACTTTGACAAATTTGTGGATTCTACTGTGCTCTCCCTCAAAGCAACTTCCAGAGCTTGCTATTTTGACATGTACTGCGTAAGCAGCACAGCGTGGTATGCACTTTTCATAAAATGCGCATAAAAGAGTAGGCGTAGTAAACTCCCAGAGCTGCAAATGTAAATGTGCAAACAAAAAATGGGTACATTGGTGGAATAGGGAGTGAAATATCTGACCCTTATTTAATCTGTGACAATGCTCTCACTTCTAACCAACATATGGAGTGTTAAGAAAATAGTGTCAAGAACTCTATAGGTGTATAGTACTTATGAAGATAAGTAAAAAAGTTTAGATAAACATGTGTCCGGAAATTTACCGTTTCCGAGATACAAGGTGTGAAAGTTTCATTTAAAATTTCTTGTTTTTCCGATATTTCAAGAACAAAATAAGATACAGAAATGAAATCTCCTACAGGTTTGTTACTTTAATGTGTCTACTATTCTACATAGTTGTGGGTTTGGTATCCCTACCAGAGGCGTAGAATTGGGGGTGAGCTAGCATCCTAAGCTAAAAACAATTGTTACGCCACTGAAGAATTAAAAAATAAATTTTATTTTCAGAATCAAAAATCGATTTGAAACAAAATGTTACTCTTGTGTCTTCTTCGTAGAATGCGTCGTTTTCTAGTAAATTCGAATTTCTCAAAACCTTCCAAATTCGACGGGCTACGGCAAGGTCGTACGTCATCTCAAAACCAGGATCTAATTATTTGTATCGCATTCCTCAGCAAATAAGATTAAACCTTTTTTATCATAAAACTTTTTTCCCTAAATTGCAGCACATCTGAGATACAGGATGTCAAAATCTCTTGTCTTCAGTTAGACTTTGATTAGTTCCATTGAAATATGCATAGATTTCTCTTAGAATAATGTATGCTTATCATACGTGTATGGTACGTGGAAGTAAATTTAGCAATGGTTGTAAGACAATTACACTTGGTTGTTGTAAATAAATACAGTGTGTCCATGATAAGGATGCACAGCATGGGGATCTTGGAAATGGTAAGAGGTACAGCATTGGTTAAATGGGATGAAAGTTGGCTATTCATAGGACCTTTTTGTTGGCGTTTGCAAAATCTAGATATCTTGGATAGTTTCAGAGATATTTTAAAAAAAGTAGATTTCTCGATTTTTGTTATTATTTTTTCTTTTATTTATTTGAAGAGATATTGAAAAACTAAAACCACTTTTCCATTGCCACTTTTTGTTCTCTATTAAAATACGCTAACACAATTCCTGTACATTTCGGTTTCGAGTAACCATCTTCAACCTCATTTTTTTAAATAGGTGGGAAAACAATTGAAAACTGTTTTAAATAGCTCTTGTTGTCACGATTCTAATGATGTAAACATGATAGGGTTATTTTGGTTTTGATTTTTTTGTATTGAACGCTGCTGTGACCAACTGTTCGTGCTTTTGCTTAACTTACTAAGTTTAAGAGATAATGTGTCTTTTCTTCCCAACAACAAATCTTTAAGAATTGTTACTTAATACTATTTCTTTATGCTGAGAACATACTGTTTATCAGTAACAAGTTATGAATTAGGACACAGCATCGCAATCTTTAAAATAAAAGTTCATTTTATTTCTAAAAACAAATCTTTTGTGAAAGTTTAAACAAATCATTGACTTTCTATAAGTAAACACTTGGTAGGCAGTATTTAAAACAAGTATTTGTTTCAGACATTGCGAATTTATTAATAGCAAGTAAAAATCCTTCTCTCAAGTGTAGTTAACATCTAAGCCAATAACAATGTATTTAAGCTAATAGAAAATGCAAAAACGACAAAGAAGTAAATATAAAAAAATAAAGTTTGCCACTATGTTTTGCAACAAACGAAACCACTTCTGAGGCTTATTTATATATTCCAATTATATCTAAAACAAAAAGAAAAGTATACTAACGGATGTGCCAAGTTGTATATTTTTAATACTCTTAAATTTTCTGAAACTAGTATTTGTGTTGATGGTGCACTGTGAAGCTGTTATCGTCGCATTCTTCTATTATCAAACTGCTTGTAAGCGTCATTTCATACTCATTCTTTAGCGTATTAAACTTTCTGTTTGCCAATTTTACATTACACTTGGCGATGTGATATACCTTATCGACCTATAATTCACTTTAATGAATATATTAATTCATGAATTAAATGCAATCTTATAGTTTTTCACCTCGATCTGATTATAAAAGGATTTCACCTGGTGGTCAGTGAATGCAGTACAGCAAGTTTCTCCGCTTTCATCTGCTACATCTATAGTAAATAATTAGCCTTTACCACGCAAATTTGACCAGTTGCATATTCCAGATTTGTGGGTTATGCATGCTTTTATTACCCACCTATGCACAAAACAACATACACAAGTAGTGTGTTAATTAGTCAAAATGTAACATACTTGTTCAGATAAGGGGTAAGCCTTGCTATCGGTATGTGCATCACACTTGCAAGTGATGTGTCAACAACATTCCTAGTTGAACGCTCTACATTGTAGTTGTGCGGTAATAGTTTTGGATTTCTGAGTTTTTGTATTTGATACCCATGCAGCACATCACAATCTAATATCACTAACACAGGTCTACAAAGAGAAGTAAAAGACAATGTCATACAGTAACATAAAAATCTTACTTGTGAGACCTTCCTTGTTCATGTTGCTGTATATGCTGTAAGCAATATTGCTTTATGATAATAATGCTGTTGTCAGCTATGCTCGTCATCATCATGGCACAGGATGTTAAGTATTAGCCATCAGACAGGAGCAATCAGAAACGGTCTGTGCCTATACTGGTCGAGGCAACAGGCTTTGAAGTCAATATCTGCATGATGGGGTGTACGACTCGATCTCCTTTCATAATACTCTACATAATAAGAAAAAGGTAAAAGGTATATAATAACAAAAGGGGTAATAAATAATAATAATAATAATAATAATAAGAGTTAAAACCTACCCCGAACGTGATAAACCTTTTGCACAACCACACTGCAACTGTCTCGACTCCTAGGAATAATAAGACATGCATAAATATTGAAGTTCTAAGACAGGCAGAAATCCAGTAAAGTAATGATTTGTAAGACGTAAGGTTCATAATTCTTTATTTGTAAACATGCTTTTAATAAGCTCTGCAAAATATTCACAACCTATACTATTTCAATTGCAAATTGGCAACAATCAGTTTGAGATTGGGTGTAATCAACTTGAGATTGGAACAAATAGGAGAATGAACTTCAAATCCACATGGCAAAATTACATAAAATATGATACAAACTGCTAACTATAATAATTAACTTATATTGTACAGATGGCAAATTTGATATTCTAGAACCTTTACACTAGAGATGGGTCGTTCATGAATGAGTCGTTCACAATGAACGACTCACTTAAATGAGCGGTAAACATACGACTCTTTCGATTGAACGGTTCCTTCATTTGTTTATTCAGTTCAGTAGCACATAAGTGCTGACTGACTCTACTGAGGAGTGGGGAATGAACGAACGAAGAAACAGTGAACTAAATATCTATTTGAACTTACACAGTTCAATGCATGAAAGTGACGATTCTCTTTTGAACGAGATAGTGCATACATGCTCGGAAAGTAGAAAGGCATGTTGAATTTCCAAGAGCAATACAAGTTTAGTGTATTTATTAATGATTATCGAAGTATAATATTTTATAAGGATTATTAAATAAATAAAACACTTCATTTCTATTTTCTAAGGAGTAGAAAAATCTAATAGAGTAGAGATCTTGAGAATTGACTAAACATTATTCAATAATTTAGGTGAGAATTATATATATCGCACCTATCGTACATTTCTACAGTAGTATGAATGAAACGTGCGTGCTTACACTATCAGTTCAAATGAACGACTCTTTAAAATGAGTTGAATGAATTGAACTGGCACGGTAAAAAGAGTCGTATGTCCCATGACTACTATACACCTGAATGTTCTGTGCTATATACTGGTCTAACTTCAACAGTGTTGCCAATGGTCGCATTCAGGAGACGAAATAGCTACCGAGCTGATCAGATGGAGCGGTAGCGGATTCTGCTACATTCGTTTATACGTCTACTGAATCGGGAGTTGAGCCAAGTATGACCTTGGAGTAACTTTAAATGAAGGAAAAGAAGTTTAAAAGTATTCACCAATAACATTTGCTTCATTTTTCCCGCGTTATTTGCTGATATCTAATGTTGAAAAATTATTTTTACTTATTATAGACATCTTTTTGATTTTGTAAACTTATTGCTTTGTACTGATACACTGCTAGTAATATTTTTGTTTTTTTTATTAATCTTGAAACCTATTATTTTAATTAAAGTTTCTTTGATAAATCAAATCAAATATATATAAATAAAATATCAAAACCTTGATTTATTTTCTATTTTTTAAATCCCTTTCAAAAAAAATAATTTGTGCTATTTATTAACTTCCGCTTTAAAAATTAAAATTGTTAAGAATGGGCAAATAAAAAAATAATTTACTTTAACACATTTAAGAATTTTTGATATTTTAATATTTTTAATACATTATAAATATTAAATATCTTTCCGAAACATACTATCTGGTAAAGTTATCGTTAATATATCATTATTATTTAATAAAAAATAATCATGATCCATTTCTTTAATTGAAAATTCGCGGCACCTGGACCCGATCACGTAGTATTTATTTTTTGTTAACCAGAAGCAAGCAGTGATCATGTTGAGAATGTAGGAAAGTAGCGGATGTAAAAAGCGCTCCTGAACATGGCGGCCGCTACCTAGCTGCTCCCAAAAGGTCTGTTCGTTTGCTTGCTCTAATCACATTATAACAATTTGAGCAACATATTAGGCGTTCGTTTGCGTCAGAGCAACTGCTCGAAAATTGTTCGTTTGCGTCGAGCAATTAACTCTAGATCACGTCGAGCAAAGAAAAGTTGCTCGATTTCCCAAGGTGGAGCAAGTTGAGCAGCAGAGCATTGTAGCAGTAATAAAACATGACCATAAATATATCGCGGGAAACATAACCACGTATAGTAACCGCTATTCTATGACAGTAACTGTTGATAACTGTAAACGGTTGCTAAAATGGCAATAATAGATGCAAGTTTACGAGATGTTCAAGGCGCACAGCAATACAACACTTAAGGGGTGGGGCAATACGGGTTATTAGCAACGGCCGCAGCTTAGTATCATAATGGTTCCGCCTATTTACAGGACTAAATACACTAAAACTGCAAACTTTATTAATTTATTATAGTGAAGCGAATTATTGTATTTAATTTTTTTCTTCACTGTCGTATCTAGAACTTTATGCAGATTTAGAAAATGTCATCAAAATACTAGGGTGCCATTTAAAAATTAAAAGTTGATATCAATTACGCGCAACTGGATGATTGAATTAATTTTTTTCCTGTCAGAATGTAGATAAGATAGTCTAATATACCCCCCAAGGGTTATTATTCCGATAATTCTATCGGTATTGCTACAATAAGACTGTTTCCAGACTTTTGGCTAACCCTGTATAAGAATAACTTTTCTCAACAAATTGCATGTTATTTTAAAAACAGATTTAAGCCTGTGCCTGTATGTTAGGTTATATTGGTTCTAATGTACTATGTAAAATATACAAATCTCTACAAATTTCGAGATTCAATAGTGTGCTTTTTTTCAATTATATGCCCAACACATCCTCAATTTAATATTAATTTCAATTCCAGAATGAAGACATTTTGACTACATATCCATATATGTTACATTTTGAACAAAAACTCAAATTTCTAACTATAATAGTTTAATTCTTATAAATAACAAACAGTCCCTATAAAGATATTTACACATAAGCATAAAAAATGAATAAACATATAATAAATCATTAGAGCAACTAAAACAATTTATTTACATTAACAAATTACAAAGAAATCTATTAAAAAAACTATAACAAAGATTTAACAAAATCTATTAACTGTTTTCTAATCCTTGCCCAAATGTAAGAGTCTTTTGTGAAGTCATTTCTTCCTGCATCTCTAAAGCAATCTTTTTATATTTTTCTGCCAGTTCTTGATTTTTCTCCACACCTAAAAATCCGTAACCTAAACTCTTATTGCTAATTTAGAAATTTAAATCATGCATACCATCACCTCGGGCATACATTTGACTAAGATTGGCACAACTATAGATATTACCCAAGTTACAACCTTCTAGTGTATATTTGTATGCTTGTTTCATATCCTTCTTTACTTCATATGAATCTTCTCCCACTTCTTCATTAGCTTTTGTTTTTACATTTGGTTTCCTAACACCTGATATATACATTCCAGATATATAATAGCAGGCATTTGCATTTTTTTCCGTACAAGCTTTCTCTAATAAAGACATACCCTATTTAATACGTATTTATATTATTCATTCCTATTTTTGGAAATACTAAAGGTCTTACTTTTAAAATATTAGGACTGATACCATTACTGCTATTATTAGAAACCAATAATAATCCTTGATGAAGACAAGATTCGGGGTTATTTAAATTACACCCCTTTTCAAAATATTTGTAGGCCTCCTTATAATCCTGTTTTTTCACACCTTTACCTAACAGGGAATATGCACCATACTTGTAACAACTTTTTGGATACTTATAATCATCGCAGTTAGTTTGATATACTCTAGCAGCTTTCTGAAAATCTTTGTCTATTGCCTCTAAATAATCTCCCAACAAATGACATACTAAAAAGAAGATGGAGAATTACATTTCACATATTAATTAATGATTAACAAGATTTACCTTCTGGGTTCTTTTCACTATAACATCCAAATCGATATTCAATACCTAAATTTGTTATATACTCTTTAACGTCAGTTTCTGATTTCAAGTTATACGGCATTTTGAGTAAAAAACGTGATAACAAACTAAAAATGTAAACGAGTTAATTAACACACAATCCATCGCTTAAAGATATTAAGACTTACAATGAAAATGATTTTAAATGAGAATAATTAATAAATTTAACTACTCCTTCCAAATATAAGAGTAATTTTTCAACGATAATTTTTAGGTTAAGATGGTTAAGATCGTATGAAATTTCCCATTGGTTCAAATCAAATCGTTTCAGAATTCCAAATAGAAAATGCAAAACGGGAATTTCGTATCAGTTGGGCCAACTTTAGCTAGATTAATATAGGATAGAATTGAATTTTTACTAAAAACGCTTTGTTTTGTTAAAAGAAAATAAAGTTTTCCTTATTCTTACAGTTACAAGAAAAAGACAACAGCCTGAGGTTAAAGCACGGGTTAAACTGTCATAAAATCATAACCTTAAAACATATTAAGCGTCAATAAGACTTGACAAGCGGCGTTCATAGATAAACAGTCGGTTTACAATACTCAAACTGTCATTCTTCCACAGTCATATACGACCCAGAAACATCGTGGACGCTGTATACTTTAAAAATGATAAAAACAAAGATTATAAACTATCGCTTGACGCTTTGTTAAATATGGCGATATGTTAGCATTTGATGTGTATTTTGTAGCTATTAAAAATACGGCAGTAGGCTTCAACAGAACTTGCTTGGTTGGCAACACTGACTTCAAAACTGATAAATAACGTTTTAAAAGGTTAGATTAATTTTATAGAAATTGAGAACGTACATGTGGTGTCCATTAGTGGTAAAACAAACGCATCTATCCTTTTCTTATCAATTACAATCATATTTTTCATCCTCTATAATTTTATAATTCATCTAAATTATTAAGACGATTAATAAAAGATGCAAAAATTAAATATGGTTTGTAGTTGATAAAAAAAAAGACAGGTTATTGTTCCACACCCAAGGTAACCTCAAAATCTTGTCACGTGCACGTGTTCTAAGATTAGTGTAATGATTTTCCTGTAAAAAAATAAAGAGTAAAGTAAAACAAGTTATTTCTTGAAAATAAGCGTAGGTATAAATTAGAAAAAATTAGATTCTGTAACGTTAACCTAACTTTTAGAAATGTTAACTTCATCAGTATTGAAATCACAAGTTAATATTGTCAACCAAATTCGATCACAGCTTATTCTAATTCAATTTTTTTATTCCCCTATAACTACAAGGGTTCTTATCATTCATTCGAGCTTGATAGTAAAATTTAAAAACGTGGTTGCTTGATCGTCACGTGACCGATGCACTAATTAGTCAAACTGCGTGGTTGTTCTCGACACTTGGTGCTAGCAAAGCCAGCTGATTGTGAGACAAAGTACCGACATCAAACATAAAGACGACGCTTTTCTAAAATTTAAATTCTAATAACCTCAAACTTATAAATCGAGGTTTAAACTTGTCAAGTTTGAAGTCGAACAAAAGCTCAATTTGCAATCGTTGTTTGTTTGGTGTCGGTACTTTGTCTCACAATCAACTGGCTTTGGGTGCTGTGCTAGCTCTTAGCTTTCCAGCAATTGCAACTTACTGAACAACATAACCTACTATGAAATGTCACGTTTATTTATTTTTCACTGGAATGGGCTGTCAGCTATTCTCAGCATAAAAGGAGTACGCTAAGTCAATGTTTGTTCAATACAAATTGCTAGAAGTCCATTGAAACCAACGATTGATTTATGTATAAAACTGGCACTTGACAATGACGTTAGTTTTCAGATTTCTTATACGAAATGTCAGATATGTATGTCAAAAATCTGATCTTAAACCTAGAGAATTAAATTGTCCTAAAAATCTTAAGTAAACTCAGCTTCAATCGGTACATGTTTATTACTATCAACCTTGCGTGAATGAATACTAGTAACCTCATTTTCATACCATTTCAATGCAATTTTTATACTCCACTAATATGTAAAGTTAATTTTTTTTCTATTTTTCAGACTACATGTTTCTAAACATCTACTTATATTTGTCATCCTGATTTTTCTAGTTACAAACAATCGAAGCTCTAAAGTCTAAATAGTGTCACTATCAAGTTAACAATGTCACTAGATTACACGATGCAGGTTATGTATGTAAATTGTCAATTATATCCAAAGCGTATTTAAGAAGAACTTGTAACCTAAGAAAATTTATGTATGAAAGTATTTGATGTTAATTTTCTTAAAATGCAATAACTTCCTAGATAAACTTATCCACAATTCTTCGGCTTAATCTGCAAATATCTAAGTCTGAAAACAACAATTTTGCATGATGAGAGACATAACCATTTTGCAAACGTAATAACTTTAGTTCGCATTTTATAATGTTCCAAAATATTTTAAGGCTTTAATTATTAACGAAAAAAGAAGACTAAGATAGTTTTCAAGAAATTTTGTATAAATTTGATAAAACGGATTTGCAGAGTGGGCCAACGAATTGTAAAAGTGGGCGCTATACAGGGTGAGTCAGATTGCTTATCATCATAGGTTAGTATTGACAATAGCGAAAAAACGATGTTTATGACCAAAGCACAGATTACATATCTTTACAAGATGCAAAGGTTTCTGGCGGCACTTTTGATGTTGGAGGGTTCAGATTAAGGACCTTCAAATAGATCAGCCATTAAATAGGTGGTATTCTTGAGCGGGAAATTCAAGCCTTTTTGCAATTAAAAATATTTCTCGATGATTATAAATAACCACTTTTAACTTTTAATAAGTAATTTTCTAGAACGCACAAACACAAAACAAACATACGCACAGAATGAGGTTAACAGAAATACCACCTATTTAATAACGACTAGTGTCATTCGCTGTAAAATCTCGTCTCGCGGGAAACGCTTACTTTCGCATCTCGTAAAGGTATGTAATCTGTGACCAAAATTAGTTTCTTATCTTGAAATCAAATGTGAAAACACTTCTGAAATATTAGTACAAAAAGGTTTTTTTTTTCTAACAACAATTTTCTTTATACAGTGTTTATAAATGTTTCTGGGTTCAGTGGGCTGTAAAATCATGCTTGCAGCTACATTTGCCGCCTTTGGAAAACAGGATATGTATTAGAATGTTTGTCACGTTACACGCATTGCATCGTTGTTATGATGGTTGCCTAATCTTATGTTTTTTAAGCATTAAGATGTTAAAATTGGTTGTTAATAAATAACAATAAATAAATAAATAACAATAAATAAATAAAAAACAAATAATACGTAAAATGTGGAACAATATAACAAATTTCAACACAAGATTGACTAAATTGTTAAATGCAAGGTAATGACAACTGACAAATGACAAAACAAATACGTATTAGTTGTTGAACTAAATCAACAAGGCGGCACATCGAAATTTGATTCCATAGCCAACTGGACCCAGAAACATTTATGAACACTTTATAACAAGCGATCATTAAGATTTCAGTTCCCGATAGGCTATGAAATTTTTCCGTAGGGGGGAGCTTAGACACACGCACGCCAACCAAGACCAATACATAACCTACAAATTACAAAACCAATTAATAACACCATAAAACAAATTCAAACTGTCAATTTGACAAGCAATGTTTCTGAGAATGGATTAACCTAAGACATGAATTTTTTTTCCACAGCCTACTGAGAATTGAAATTTTAATGATCGCATGTTATTATCTTGCGAAGAGCTATCTAAAAACTAAACGCGTTTTACTATGGCATGTTACTACAAATTAAATTTTTAGTAGAAAATGTCTCAAGAAAAAAGTCTTAACATTAAAAAATTTGTTTTTAGACAATCCTATGTGAAAGTTGTCATATCGACTGCAGCAGCCTAGGTACTCATGACAATATGAAAATATGTATCTTTATTACTTTCATGTCGTAACAGGAAAAAATTTTGAAAATATTTGGGCATAATGTTGGGGTTGCCTAAGAAATAGTGTTCATAACTCGTTCAAAAGTGCTATATCGTAGCTCGTGTGAATTTCCAAACTCGGCTAGTGCCTCGTTCGTAATTCTTCACACTAGCAGAATATATGCTACTTTGGAACACTAGTTATGAAAACCAGCGTGGCTGTGAAAACTACTATATTACATTTGACTTGACAATGCAGCACCAAATTTAAATTTTCATTTTAAATATTCTAGGCATAAAAATATTTTAAAAGCGTAAAGAGTATTAAAATTTAAAGAAGTAAAGATCACCAAGACTAACGATTCATTTACGAACTAACAACAAAATTGCACTATCTGAGCAGTGATCAGCAGATAACATATGTGCAGATTTGAATTTTACCTTCACGATTAATTAGTACCAATAACATTCTCAACACCTTACCAATCATATAAATATAAAAAGTAGACCGCAATGGAAGCACTTTAGTTACTAAATCGTCAATTGCACTCATAACAAAATTCTTGCACATGTCAACATAATCTCATAATCCCTTTGTCTACCTCAGGAATACAAATATGTTCTCTACAACTATACTGCGCAACACAGACGCATCGCACGACTCATTCGGTTATGTAAAATTCCGCTCGGCACCTGACAACGAATAATTTCAAATATATGGTTTGGAAATGTACTACTGGGAATTCTTTCTGACTTATGTTCATTTTCCTTGGTTTTTCCTGACATTTCCAGGTTTCCTGATTTTTCAGGTCGTTGGGAACCCTGATATATTATTTATAACTAGAAAAGCCAGGATAACAAAACATAAGTAGACGTTTAAAAACATCTAGTCTGAAAAATAGAAAAAAATGAACTTTATATTGGATATTTCCTTTAAGAAAAAGATTTAGCAAAAAGAAACTAATAAAATCCAGACGTTTAAAAATACTAGGTATCAAAAAAATAAACAAGCAAATAAGAATAAAATATACAAATAGAGGCTTTTATTTAGCGTAATGAAAAAATACAACGAATACAACAAAAATTACATCTTATTCAACTTAACAAATGGCTTTCATTCATATAAAGAAAGTTTACAAACCAAAATTGATTATTCTATCTAAAGCCTAAACAAGAATCATTTTTAAATATGTTGTTTTTCTTTATTTAAACAATATTTTAAAACAGATTCCATACAAACTTTTTTTCATATTAGATAAGATTTCAGTCAGTAAAAATCATAAATATTAATTAAACTTACTAAAATGTAAGGTTTAAGATTTCGCAAGAAAACTGTCATGAGCAACTAATTTACAACATAGTAATCAGCTCCCACATTCTTTCCTAGAACATTATTTGATATAACGAATGTCTCTCAATATAAACAATGAACATGAATTGATTATAAATCTTAAATATTTTTCTCCTAATTTAACTTACAAAAAATTATCAAATAACTACAACTAGAAAGTTTATGACAAACTTTTGTTAGAAGTAGTAAGGGCTGCACCACATACACTCTAATAAGTAAAAAAATTAAGAATCTACAACTGCATAACGAATATTAACATCTAGAAATAATAAATATTATAATAATAAAATGATAATGGCCCAGCCTTTACAATGTCTTATATGTAAGATAAATAAAAATACAATATTAGCCGTCATTTTATAAAACTACTATTTTACCTTGAAACATTTAAGTGGACCAGTTACTGGATGAGGGCGCTTTCAAATATGGTGGACCACTCACAGGTGAATTAGGAAATCTTTGCATATAACGCTCCAATCTCAGGTACTTTACAGTTACAAGATGACCAGCATACCTAAAAAAGTGTTTACATTTATTCATTTTCAATTTCCAGTTGGTCTAATGCAGCAGTAGTTCTCAAACTTTTCTAGTCAAGAAATCCATTTTGTTCGTAAATAGAAGTGTAGAGCCTCAGAAGACAAAGAATTCATTATTAGGAGTTAATGGTTAATACACAAACATAACTAATGATTTTTTGAGTTTGTTAGTACCAAACTTGTAAAGCATTTAAGGTTGTATTGCAGATTCCACTTTGCATACTTTGAGAACCACTGTTACATACATACCACCAGCCATGTAAATTTGTATAGGCTATTGCAGCATCGGATTGATCAGCACACTTAAGGTACACACATCTGGAGGAATCGTCAATGGCACAATGTAAAATACGACACTTATTTGCACATTTATTCAATACAGCATCTCTGATTGCATGATAATCATAATCATCATCGTCATCAGCCATTCCACGGATTTTTAAACATGGGGTTGGAGAACAAGGCAGACTGTTCACTGATCCTACTTGTGTTTCAAATGCTTGCCCTTGCCATGTTTTAGAACGTGGTGAACTATTACAGAAAGAGATTGTTCAATACTTAAGAAAAAAGAATGTTGTTCAAATAGTTATATTACCCGCTAGTATTTAAGTTAGGACTTCCCAGCCAGCGCCATACTTCAAACGGTTCGCCTTGAACAATTTGAACTTCTGTTCGTACACGAGAATCATTTTCATTAATGAATTTAACAGCTTCCTCCCATGTTTTCTCTAAACCTGCAAATTTTTTTTACATTAGAATCAATGATTTATATTACTTTGTTTTGCACTCCCAATATATTATACATAAAAAGGATATTTTTGAAATCATGAGAGATACATCACTGATACGTTTTAACTTAGTATAATGGAAAAAGTCCAGCTAAACGTCCAGAAAGACACCATCTAAACGTCCATAAACAGAACAATTTGTTTTTATAAAAAAAAATGTTGAAAACTTTAAGTGATTTACAGTTCTCTTTTTAAAGAATTCTAAGATTAATCTAACATACTTTTTACATAACTATATAACAAATTAAGTTAACTTACGTCTACGATCAGTGAGTGGCAAAATCATGTCACGAACATGATTAATTACCAAGTAACTCTCATTGTCACTGCTGCAGTTTGTTTGAAGTGCATCAATTATTTGTTCAACCATTTTAAAAACTTCTTGTTTCCTTTGTTGTCGATAATGTTTGAAATATTTATAAGAAAAGTTGATAAAGTAAAGTAAGAAGAAACCTCCAAACAAAACAATTAACGTGTTAAAAATGGCATAGAATTTGTTATAAATGCTGCATCGCCATGGTATATCTGGGTGGAATACTATTAGACCGATAGTATTCGATAATTTTCTATAATTAGTGACCTCTTCCTAAAATTATAAAACAAAATCATTAAATAGAAGGTCGTGCAATAGTATAAATTGAAATTATACCATATCATTAACGATATTTCCTTCACTTGGATTATTGCTTTCATCTATTTTCACTACAGATATACCCCATTCTGGATTTCTAAATATTAGTAATTCCAGATTCTGTAGATCTTGCTTCAATGTGTTTTGATTCTAAAAATAAATGAACAGACACTAAATTACAAACACAAAAAATTATGTATTGATACTTACTAGTCCAGTTACCTTTTGTTGATAACTAACAATATCCTGTTCTGTCATACAAGGTTTTATTACAGGCTCATTACTGCACGCGAAAGATACTGCACGTCTAATTAATTCTGGTTTTATTGTTTTTAATAAACTCATAGCTCCTTCTATATGTTCATCATGTATGCAATTAATTCCAGGTATAGAATTAGGGTCCGATTTTGAGCATCGCTGAATACCTGTTGAAAATTACAATATAAATTAGTAAGTATGTTGTCAAGCATTGCTGATGAGCATAATGTCTAAACCAATTGCCTAGAATTTTACAGAGCATAATTAGACAATGACAGTAATATATTCTATATAACAGCAACAAAGACAGAGATCACTTTCAATTTATCTTTGTTTTTAATAGTTACTTACGTTATGTATCAAGGGCTGAAAGGGAAAAGATGTAACCTGTCTTTTGGTCTGAGATATGTACAACATCGCACAACTGAGTCTGGAACTCTTGGAAATGAATTTTTAAGAATACACAGAAACACCTTGTTTACTAGGTGGTATACAGCACAAACTTTCTCTTTTAGTTCTCTAAATAAGGGTTGTTTATTATCATTAATGGACTTTCGTCCGTTTTACAACCTGCCGGGGAACATGACAAAATATCCCGAAATATGTAGGAATAGCCTGAAATATCACGGTATAAACTGGAATATCAATCAGAATACATGGAAATATTGCGAAATATGCTGAAACATAGTAGAATAGTCTATGATGGAATATAACAAAATAACTCAGAATATGGTGGAACCAAAAGTATTTGGGTTTAATTAAAGAGAGTAGCGAGTCAATAAAGTATGTACTTAGAATTGGTGAGTGACAAAAGGTTGTTATTCCTAGAGCATTATAAAGAGCTAAGGAAAAACACACAACCAAAAGCATATATGACAACCATAATACAGGGTATTTGAAAAAACTGAGCATAGAGCTATCACAGATTCTTGAAGTCAAAATGTGTTTATGTCTATGATTTTTTGGGGCGCCTCACACTGGTCCAAAATCATAAAAAGCTGGACAAAAGTAAAAAAACAAATTTTCCATTTCGACAATTTTAGTTTTTAGGTTGTATACTTGGATGTTTGAAGTGTCAAATTCCGTACAAACATCTGTCGGTTTGTGATGAGAGCCACTTGATCAGTTTGAACGTGTTGAAAACAAATCTCTAAAATAAGGTATTGTTTAAAGTAGTGCTGTTTCATTAATTATTAACCTTTTTTGAAGATTTAAAATGGATCAGTCAGATAAAGATATGTAGAATTATAATTGAAATAAGTGATGTGCTGAAAACAAAAATTAAAATTACCACAATGCAGTTTTTTCAAAACAATCATACAAAAGAAAAAACTTCACAATTTACAAATGTAGAAAAACAACTATGAATTCTGCAGAATTCTGTGACAACCTTGATTACCCCATACATGTAATTCAATGAACTAACATAATTGACAAAGAACAGCTGCTCATAGGTGTTCAAACAAAAATAATGCATGCGTTTCGCAATAGCTGTCGAAATACTTATTTGTATGATATCTTGTACGCCAAATTGGATCCGCCATTTTGGATTTTTGAATTTTGACTTTACAATTGTTACTAGCAACCTCAGTAATATGATAAAATTTATTTTGAGCCCAATCAAGCAACTCAGAGACATCTTGTCCGCCATATTGAGTTTTGATTTTACAATTGTAATTAGTGATCTCAGAAATATCATGAAATTAATTTTCAGCCCAATCGAGTAACTCAAAAAAAACTTTGACCGCCATATTAGATTTTTAGATTTTGACTTCTAAATCGTAATCAGTGACCTCGAAAACCCCAATATGTAAATCTTCGTGGACGTAGAACATTTTTATATTTTGACCACGTTTTTGGGATTTCAGACCGGTGTACGCCCTGTATATGGATATATTTAGGATGACATATATTCATGGTTTAAGGTCACTATTTGTATACAGGGCAGAGATTTAATGGAAAGACTCCGGAATCATAAAATGCCTACAGGCCTTACAATGCTCATTTCTTTTGACCATCTCAAAAGCTCACTTAACGCGAATTTAAGACTACTTTATGTTTCAAGCATTTTGGAATGAGTTAAGAGGTCATTAACAGTTTTGAATAAATTTATGAATAGTTATTAAGCTACAAGGGATGTAAGTATGTTTGTAGGTGAGGGGCTGAGGCAGAGCCAAAATCCAAAATCTCTCCCAAGACTGCAAACTACACTTACTGTATAGCTTATTAATTTTTTATTCTTTGTTGAAATAAATTTAAAAAACTCTTTAATGCTTATTTTTGACATATGACTAGGTTATTATTATATCTGTCAATTAAATTATTTTTGCTTTGTTGCTATGGCAGCTGAATTTAAAATGATTTTTTATTGTAAACAATGGCACTAGCAGTTATTGCTTAGACAAAGAATTATATTTGTTTCTTATAGACAATGATATTATGGGTCTTGGAACAGTTGCAATTTCAGAGTCACCATATGTCGTAGTCAGAACTAATTCTAAAATGTACATTTTGTTAGTTGAATTGAACTATTTGTTACTATTTACAAACAAAAAATTTTCCAAAAAAAAAACATAATTTTCTTCACTTTTTAGAAGCTTTAATATTATACATTATATTACTAATTATTTATTATAAAATAATCCTTTTTTTACAATTATTCCCTGAAGAAGTACAAATATATGTACGAAAGCTTGGAATAAACTTCGTTTTTATAAAATAGACCTATAAACCCGTTAACAGCAATTAATATATGAATTAGTTTAAACAAGAATTCTGAAACTGCAATATAAAACCCTACAGTTCATTTATTTTCTCTTTTTCAGACTAGGTGTTTCTAAACATCCAGTTGTTTGTCACACTGGTTTTCTTATTACAAACAATCAAGGTTCTAAATTATGTCACAGCAAAGTTGGCAGTGTCACCACATTGGATGACCTAGGTTACGAATCTAATTGTTAATTATATCCAAAGTGTGCTTAAGAAGACATTGCATTTTAAGAAAATTAACATCAAAATATTTCTATACACTAATTTTCTTAAATTGCAAAGTCTTAAATGCAGTTTGGATAGTCTAAAAAATAGAAAAAAAAAAATGAATTTTAATTGATTGCTAAAAACAAATTTTTTGGAACTGGAGAAAGCGGCAAATATTGCTTCTTCAACATTATTACCAAAAAAATCAAAAAAACAGAATGAATTATCATATCAGGTATTTAAAGAATGTTGGTGTCCAACTAAGAACAACGCTGCTATGTCAGAAATCATGTTTTCGACATAGTTGCAGAAAAAATCTAACACACCGAAGTCTCCATCAGTTTTGTGGTGCCAATACTTTATAGTCTATGCTAAAAATAATTTCTATAAATGACAACACATATAATTACTTCAAATTCACATTTCTTTATGCATTACCAAGCAAGAAAATGCTGTAACTAACTGGTTGGCAAAAATACGTTATATGGAATTGACTTTAAAAAACAACCTTACTGGTGAATAATAATATAAACAACTGTTCTAATTGTAATATTACAATATAAACCAATAAGAAACCAAGGAGTATTTTGAAAAACATAGCCATAGCTACCTTTATTATGGTAATCCCTAGGGACATAAATAAACTACTTACATCCTGCCATCAATGGCAACCAGTGCTCACTGCGTAAAATCAACTTACGTTCCACAAAAGAGTGTATTAATACCCTACTTACAATGTTGGAAGTAGAGATGTTTTTTATTGTTGTTCTTATGAAATAGTTAATGTTACACAATATCTTCTTGAGTTCCTGGTAATCATGCACCTCTCTTTGGCATACCATGCACCCACGGTCTGAGAATCAGTGCAATTATGTAAAACTATAGAAAACCTTAGCAAGAACAGTCAAACTAGGAACTCAAGTTCTGAGCTTCTCAAATATAGTATGTTCGAAAAAAAAACCTTAATTGGTCATGATTTATTTTTGAAGTGGAGGTCATGCCTAATTGTTAAACCACTCATCATCAAATGTCCGCTTTTTAATTTTAATTCTTAATGTGAATGTCATTTGGTTTTCTGATAACATCTAAATTGTCAATAAATTTAAATAATCAAGTGTCGATTTATGATCAAGAACAATAAAGTACAATATTATTGTAGATGGAGTTCCACGAAGTAACATTAAAGTAAATCAAACGTGTCAATTTCTTCAAAATGTCAACATTGTCAAAGTAGTTAAAGTTAAGGTCAATTTGAAACAAACTGGTTTTTTGTGTTGTGATCCCCTTTAAAAAAAACAAATCATTCAACTATTGCTGGTTTTGTTAATGATGCGTTGTGGACAGAAGGTATCTGGTATTCATGTGTTCAATTAGTTTGCACCAATGCAGCACCTTATATGCAGAAAGCTATGATTGGATTGCCAGTAGTATATCTTAAAATGATGTATGTTACATGTTTAGCACATGGCTTACATCGAGTAACTGAATTGATTCGCTCTCTGTATTCCAATGTGAACATATTAATCTCCTCAGTAAAAAGTTTTTCTAAAAGCTCCTTCCTGGTTAGTCACATTCAGGGATATCGCAGGCACCGATATATCTTTACCTCCTTCGCTTATTGTTACACGATGGGATACCTGGATTGAGGCTGCAATGTATTACGCAGATTTTGAAATGATTAAAAGAATTTTGAATGAGTTTGATCCTACAGAAGCACAAAGCATACAGGAAGCTCTGGATACTGGAAATAAAAAAGGAATTCGTGAGGATTAGTTTTTATTTCAAGTGTATTCTGCTGTGCTTGGGAAAAACGCAGCAACTACAAAAAATAAAAAATTGAGATATTAGTATCATTGGATTCGTCTAAGCTTCCTCTATCTATTACAATGTAAGAAAGCAGTATATATTGTATTCCAGCAAATTATTAAGGTAAATTCAGTTACTGCCTATGCTGTTTACAAATACTTCTGTCGTAATTTAAACGTCATTTTCTCGAAATCAGTGATTTTGTAGTTACTGCGTTCTTCCCAAGCACGGCAGTATTTCTAAAGCTATTTTGCAGCTTGAAAGCAAAGAGTTTTTATTAAGTGGAAGTATTGATATTGTGGAGGTGTACATAGTCAATTAAGCAAACTAGTGTGCAGAGTTTTAGATAAAAACAATGGTTTTAAACAACTCCAAAATGTTAAAAATATATTAGAAAATGAAGCTGTTATAACTTCTAGTATCACAGTATTACAGGCTTAAAGTTTGCTCAAATTGTTTCATGCGACGTCGGAAGGATCATCTTGTCAGACAGTAGAAAAACATTTCTTCTATTATATCATATGATTAGTAAAATGTAGTTCTTTCTTGTTATAATTTTGATTTATACTGTTGTATGTTTTATTATTGTTTATCCTAGTTGTTTAAACTTAATTAATGTAATTCCAATTAAACTTGATGGTTTTAAAATAAATTTTCTCAATTTTTAATTGGGTATGATATATTCAGTGTTATTTTTTACATTTCATTTAAAATAAATGGAATTTTAAAGTGTATATTCTATAATAAAGCGTCATGGTAAGCAAACCACTCCCTTCATTTGCATTTGTTGGGACTTTGCTGACGTCAAAGTCCACCCAATGCATCGACCGTGTTTTCTCTACTATTTGTGACTGGTACTTTAAGAAATTATTTTAATAACATTTTTTTGAGAAATTTGACAATTTTCTTGGAAAATTTATATTAGACTTTAATTCAGTTTTGAGGAGGTTGAAACAATGTTTGTCTTTAGGCTTTTAGACTCCAAAAAATACTTTTCTCATATTATAACATTAAGATTTTTGGGCCCCAGATAAGCTTTAGCGTCCCTAGCAAATGTATACCAGTCTGCTTCAGTAAGTAGTTACAGTTTGAACCATGAAGCAATAAAAAAGAATTTAAAATAATCAACCTTTTCTAACAATGAAGAAACTAAAAAAAAAATCTTTATTGATATTATACAGCGTGTAAATAAAAAACACCAAAAAATTGATAAGGTAGATTTGTGATGACTAAACAAGCATTTTTGGTATAGAACCTTGGTCTATTTGTCTTATAGTTCCTGAGTTACTAGCCTTCCAAGTTGCAAGCACACATCTTAACTTTCAAGTGCTTTATAATTATTAGAATATCAAGAAGTTGTTCTGTTTTCAGCATGAGTTACATTTCAGATAGTACATTGATCAAATGGCTCCGATTTTGTTGAAAGATCTTTCGCATGTGGGAATGTTGCTGATTAGCATGCAAAAAAAGAAATGGATCAAAAAGGGTTAGATTATACATAATATGACACTTTTTCCCATTTTATGATTATAGTAATTGACTGCCTGCTGAAATCTGAAAGGTGATCTTTAATCATTCATTGATTTGAATGACAGATAACCTAAATATTGTGTGCATTCAGAGATGCTCAGGAGCTGAAATGTTTCCCTGAACTATTTACTCAACCTACAAATTATCAGCAAAACTTGTCAGCACTGCCAAACATTGTTGATTTTTCTAATTTCTAACCTCAAATCTAATCTAGTTTCCAATCGTGTAATGTAGTGGTGAGCAACTTTGAAATGTAGCGAGCTGCAACAACTTTAATTTTGTAAAACCTTATTTATTACTTATTAACATTTTTTTTCCTTCTCGGGTAAACAAACACAACGAAAAAAAATATTTACAAATATGCACATGCTCATATGATTCATACATTTGCTGACAACTTCAATGTGAAGCAAGTAGATGTGATTCACTCAGGCCACAAGCGGCCTGCTAAGCACCAGTTGCTCATCACTGATCATGTATATGCAGTGGCATTATTTTCTGTTGACATCTAGCAAATGCTGACAAAAATTTCTGCAAATTTAAGCATCCCTAAATGCACCCAGTGTGTGGTGTACTAGTCAAAATTGCGAATCTGCAGCCTATAGGAACATGAATACCATTGCTACCCTTCTAAACACACCTACCACTGCCAAGTTCCACATCTATCAATACCTTAAAGTTTAATCACCAAATCTTCACAAGAACAAACAAATTTTGATTTAATAAGCAATAAATATTTTAGGAAGAATTTTGGACAGAGGGATACTGAAAAAAAAGAAACAAAGACATTATGTCATCTAAAATATTTATTGTTTATTAAATCCAAAACATTACAATGTGCTTTAAATATTAGTAAATTGCAACAGGTACAAAATTTTAACTCTTCATAGTTTTCAACAATTATTACAAATGTAAAAATTATAAAAAATTGTGATATGCAGACATTTATAATTACCAATTGTTTTAATAACAAGTCTCTTATAAGTATATATTTTTTTAAATATTTTTAATTCTTTTTCCTTTTATGTTACATATTAAAACAAAAACTTCACCTCTTAAAAACATGTTACATTGATAATGAAAGAAAAACACCTATCACTGGTATGTTAAGTAAAAAATATAAAATATGATCATGAAATACTAATTAACTACTATTTTCTGTTTCTTTTATATCTTATATTTAGTTGTGTATCTTACCAAAGCTTTCAATGGCATTTTCGTTACTACGCATACCATAATACATGGCTCCAACGACTAAGAAAAACAAGCATGCAATAACGACAACTGCTATGGACACCACATTATTCCTGACAATGTTACTGTCATGACGTGAATAGTAGTCACGATTTATATCACGATAACGTGTTCTGCAAAGAGTTTTAAAATATTCATTAATAAAATATACACAAGACCATATATAATACAAACCTTCCGACATAATTTCGACTGTAACTACCAGCTCCATTGGTGTCATGTTCCTTAATAATGTCGTTTTTAAAATCATACTCAGGTTTTGGACTATTAGAAGACAACTGAGATAATCGACGAGTAAAATTGCTTAAAAATGGAGTTTCTGCTTTATCTTCTGTATTATCAACCACTGGTGATGAAGTATAGACAGGGCGATCATAAACTGAAAACAAAATTATATTATTGCAAAGAACTAAAATTCAAAAAACAAAACATTTAAAATAATTCTAGCAGAAAACTGTCTCAACTAATAAAATTTTATAAAGAGAAGCTGCAAAATACATCATCTAAAGCATATAAACTTCAATAACAAGTTTGAGCTGGAATTACATCATAGTGTTCATGCACCAAGGCCACCGCATTAATTTTCAGAATTGAGTAAATAATGTCAAACAAATATTTCATTACAATAATTTTGAAATTGCACATAATACATTTATCTAACTATATTGACAATTACTACCAAACAGAAGGAATACAAGACTGTAAAGTCTGCTTGCATCCAGGAGCAGTCAACAATTGTCAACATTTTTTAAAGTTGCTGCTTTTTCAGGAAACACAGTAAGTAATAACAAGCAATCATTAAAATTTCAGTTCCCAGGAGGCTATGAAAAAAAAAATTATGTCTTAGCTTATTCCATAAAATTCTGTCAAATTGACAGTTTGCATTAGAAACAAGACAAAATCATCAGTTTATAGGTTATGTGTTGGCATGTGTTGTGTCACAGCCTACTGGGAACTGAAATTTCAATGGTCCCTCGTTATCAATGTCACAGTCAACTTTCCAAAAGTTTTCGTTGATATGCTCCTGGACACAAGCAATGTTAAGACTTCCAAAGAACAAAATTGAGAAACAAGTTTAAAACAATGGGAAAATAAATATTGAAGAATAGAAGTTGCTATGTCATTATTATTCACCATCAACAATAAAATTATAAACAATTGCTTACCTGGATTACCAAGACTCAACCTAGACCTAATCTGATTCAAGCGATCAAGGGCAGCATCACTACTACCTGCATTAGAGTAACTTGTGTAACGAGAAGGTGAAACCGGTTTATTATTAAATGAGGATGATGAGAAACTGCTCGATATATTTGAAGATGAAGTAACAGTTTTTGGTGGTGAATATTTAGACGTTGATTTTTGTTGAAAACGAAATGGAGACGAAGGAGAGAAAGTTGAATGAATTGGAGAATCTGCAAAAATACACAAGCACTTTACTTTGTGAATATAAACAAAATATATTTCACAAAAATATACCTTTTTTGTGTTCAAAGCTATTAGACACTTTTGAAGATGAATCGTAATCATTTTCAACAATTTCCGGCTCAGAATCTGAACCAGTATCAAATTCATCTTGGACCGTTTTTATAACTTTTGTGGTTGTAGTAATACGTTTTGTTTTCATCACATCCTTGGAAAGCGGTGAACGAGAAGGCTAAAAAAGTTTAAATAATTTTTTGTTTTTATCAAAAAGGTAATTTTTACCTCTACATCATCACTATCATTGTGACGCAAACTTTTACGTAGTGTTACGTTTGCTTTACTGGTTGAATTAGTTGACTGCGGAGCAGCCATAGTAGCTCTACGGTTTTTATCTTTTTTTGTTGACTTAACATCAGTATCGCTTTCTTCTTCACTTGAATATCGACCCAATGACCTATAATTAATTTCAAAATAATCATATATACAAAACAAAATATTAGCAACAAACCTTCGATTATCATTATTGATCTTGTTTTTATTTTCTAAAAGAAGTTTTAACTTCTTCACCATGAGCTTTCGTGTTGTACCTGTTATTGGCATTACAGGGAAGCCAAATTCCATTAATTTGGTGCGCAATTCTGCATCAGATAAACTGTCTACGTCCACCATCTAAAACAATATTACACAAATTGGTGCAAAAGGTTATGATAAATTTTCTCATAGAAAATATCAGTATGTATAAAAATACCTTGAGAAGATTACACGACAGCAACAAATAACAGCACAAATTTAAAGAGAGTTGAGATTAATCACATTTGCCAGCAGAAAAACTGTTGCAGAAGGCGGCAAACCACAAGGACCGGTGCCCTTGAACCAAAAATAATGATTTCTCTATTTATTGACTAAACTATTAAATACACTAACTAGTTAATTTACGTATAATTGTGACTTACTTGGAAATGTTTTATTTATCGTTATATGAACTTCTTTAATATAAAACGCTTAATTTTTTTTAACAAAAGCTAACGGTACGCCAGCGTCTTAAAAGCGCCTTAAATAGAAATGACGTTTATTGTTGCAATGTTGCCACCGTTGTCACTCGCCTGGATAGAGTCCCTAAATATATCTTTGATAAGTCGGTGATCGATATATTCATTTGTCAAATTCTAATTTATTCTTCCTTTATTCGTCAAGTCTGTAAGTTATAATCCTAAGTCTTTAAAAGCTATACTTTGCTTAATAGTTATTTATACACCAACAAAAATGAGAAGCTAATTCACTAGAAGAAAGTTTAACCTACGAACCCGTAAAAAGACTAATAATTTCTTGTACTGCATTCAAGGTCCGGAAAAAATAATGTGCTGTGAAAGATAGATCATCCTATTAGCAGCCATTTTTAAACCCAAAAATTAGGGTCAGATTAACGTAAGCAATGTTATTTTCTAGGGTTATGATTTTTCTGGTACAATACTAGAATAGTCTAAATAGAAATAGTGTTTTTTAAAACAATCATTAATTATTTGACACCAAAAACATGTAATTAGACTCAGATTCTCAGAATTTCTAATAAAATTATTTAACTTTGTGTGTTATTGACCAATTCGTTTCCATTTACTTCATTTAAACTACAAATAATTGTAACTATTTCGTCTTAATTATCAATGACAAAGAGATTCGTCAAAATGATATTAGAATTCCTTACTCAATTTGTGATGTATTCCTTGACTGTCAGGAGTTTGCACAAAGGAAATTTTCTAAGAAAAAGTTTTCTCTGCACAAACTTGTGACAGTCAGGGATAGTTTGGATTAATGTTAGAACAAGTCCTATATAACAGTTAAATTCTTGATTCGGAACTCTACATTTTAAATTGTCGGCCATTGTTATTTTTGCACAGATTAAATCAAGTCAGATATTTCACTTTGACAAATTTGTGAATTCTATTGCTCTTTCTCTCTCTCTCTCTCTCTCTCAAGGCAATTCCCACTCCCAAAGCTTGTTATTTTGACATGTACTGTGCAAGCAGCACAGTGTGGTATGTACTTTTCATAAAACGCGCGTAAAAGAGTAGGTGTAGTAAACTCTCAGAGCTGCAAATGTAAATGTGCAGAGATGAAAAATGGGAACATTGGTGGTATAGGAAGTGAAATATCTGATTCTTATTAATTGATCTGTGATTTGTGTGTTATTCGAGAAAATCATCAACCAACAGATGGCGTAAGATCTCGTAAAAAGTGCATTAAAATGGCGAACAAAAAGGTGATCAACGGCTACAACTAATGTTGCCAAAGCTGGCTATAAAACTCCAGAACGGTAGATTTAAACATTTTATGAATTATGACTGTTTATGACCCCATACTTCACAACAATCGTGTTTTTCCTTGGCCTACTACATCAGTCTTAATATTATATTTATTGCGATGTTTTAATTTTGGTTTTTTAGAGTTAAAAATGTATGTCAACGATTATTGTGCTTTCTTTTGGTGTAACTTAGGTGCATTTTATTTTAAAATATTGTTATAAGTTCAACAACAGTTTCTAACCTAACCGCCTAACTCTGAACGTACTTACTTACCTGGAAATTCTCTTAATTCACATAAGATTACATTACCGGCATTTAAAACTGCTGCAGATGCTGGAGTCACATTTATAAATAAAATAAATATTTTAAAAGCCTAAACCTTACACCTACTTTTTTAGTATTTGAAATAAAATGTATACAAGTAATGACAGGCAAGAGGCGCCTTTTCTGTGACAGAATCAACTGATTTTAGAGCGCTGGAAAATATTTGACATCCTTAAATTCTGATCACCCTGTAGCAACCAATACCAACTATTCAAAGATACATTAAATAATAATCATGATAACCTCACTGATATAATAAAATTAAAATATTATTGTTATTATTATTATTAGTGTGAGGTATGACTGTTTGTAAATAAAAGCAAAATACTGTATTATAGTATAGCAGTAAGTGTAATAATTTATGATCTAACGTGCAAATATTTGGTGTTATATCAACAAGAGATATAGTATGATAATATCGGCATAACCTACAAAATTATACCTTATTGGTGTTATTTATAATATTACTGTTTTATTATGTCACATAATAAAAATATAGAAGGTTTTTTCCATAAAAGTTTTGAATTTGTTGGCAATCAAAATTGGATATTGCCCACAGAAGCTTACAAAACACCACCATGGCAAATCAATACTTTACTGAAAATGAAAAATGAATTAAATCGAGTTAAAAATCAACTAAGTGATTTTGATCTAGAAAGATGGTCTGCACACACAAAATTTCGTGATCCATCAAGTTATATAATCTCAGCATTAAAAGCTCGAGCAAGTATTGAATTGCTTACACAGGCATGGTGCAAATTCTATGAGTGCCTTAATCGGTATCCAGTTGTACCTGAAATTGCTGTGTATAAACAGGAATTAACAAGTTTACATTTATGTGAAGCACCAGGTGCATTTATTAGTGCACTTAATCGATTTTTATATACACATCATCGTAAGATTAAATGGGATTGGACTGCAAATACTTTAAATCCGTATTATGAAGGTAACCCAGCTTCTGATATGATTGCTGATGACCGGTTGATCCGCCATACGCTTACACATTGGAATTTTGGTGCTGATTTAACTGGTGATTTAATGAAGTATTACAATCATCAAGTACTTGTAAATGATAGATCTGTTATGCTTGTTACAGCAGATGGAAGTGTTGACTGTATGAAAGACCCTGGGGAACAAGAGAATAATGTTCATTATTTACATTACTGTGAAACAGTGACAGCATTAAAAGTCTTAGAAAAGTGGGGAAATTTTGTTTTAAAAATCTTTACAATTTTTGAACACGGCACCATTTGTCTCTTATACCTGTTGAATTGTTGTTTTGCAAACGTACATATTTTTAAACCTTGTTCATCAAAAAGTGGAAATTCAGAAGTATATGTTATTTGCATAGGATATAAAGGATGGGAAGTTTTAGAAATGATATGGCCTTCCCTTATAGCACCATATCAGGGTTTTGTAAAAACAGACGATACTGCCATGTTTCCTTTAGAAAGTATCAATTTTGAATTTTTACAACAAATAGAAGATTGTTCAAATTTCTTTAAACAACTTCAGTGTCATACAATAAATGAAAATGTGCGGCACTTTATTGGACAAGTTGAAAATGATGATGAAGAAATTAACAAAATTAAAATAAATGTTGCTGAAAGGTTTATTAAGAAGTATAGAATGGCATTCCATATTCCAAAACGGCATAAATTAATTACAAACTATGAAAAACATAAAACACCAATAATTGAAGAGGAATGGGATTTCAAATTAGTTAATGTTATTGAACTTCCAATACCTAATGAAGATAATGCCATTAAAGCCAAAATTGGACGTGCATTAATAACTGTAACAAACTCAAAATTTTGTAACGTTAATTTTAACTTATGCAAACTGAATTCTACAAATGACAAAAATTTGTTGGAAGAAATTCTACCATTGTTGTCACCACATTATAGAATTATACAAAGAACCTTATGTGAAAATAAACCCCAATACGTTTATCAAAGGACTGTATTTTATAATTTTATGAATAATTTAGAAAGTAGTGCTGATATAGTATTAATAAGAATTCCATTGTTAACTAGGTTTTTAGTTGGTCTTGTGTATATTTTAGCTCAAGGATTTACAACGGTTACACTCTGTAGAAAAGGCGTACTAATTTTACAAAATCCAATTAAGGAAAGAGTACATATAGTTAAGACTTTCTTTAAAGCTATTGAAGGCGTATATCATCATATCGATAATGAAACAAATTTTACTGCGGATATTTTAGAAATCATTTCTAGTGAATTATTTGAAAATGGAAATTTTGATAAAATAATCTGTAGATATAATGATGAACTGTTTAGTGAATAGATGGTTTATGTTTTCTGTTTCTGTTCAGTGAACAAGACGGGAAAAGATTATAGGCTATTTTCATCTTTCGCAATTATGTGTAACATTATTTTGAATCAGAATTTGAATCTCATCCTCTTCTCTATGTACCTGCATAAACTTAGTAAAATATGAAAGTATATGTAGCTTCTATGTAAGATTTAAACTAAATCATCTTAATAAAGAACACATTTTTGCTGTACCTTCAATCATTATTTTTTTTTATAATTTCAACATGTATTTTTATAAAACAGACTGTTAGTACTGTTTTGTTTTTAGTTTGTTGTGGTTATGTTGCAGTTGCAAAAACATTAAAGACTGTGGATTGTATTGTGAACAGTTTATTAAATGTACAGCATGCTTTTTTATTACAGAATTCAGAGTAGGCTGTGATTTTTCCACATTTTTGTAGTGTACAACAAACACAGTAAATTCAGGTTTATAAACTAAAAAGCAAAAATCACTACATATATTGACAAATTATTTATTGAGAAAAATGACAGACCTTTTACCTATAAATATACAGGGTGTCAAGGAAATGACAGAAAAAAACTACAGTATGTTATTCCGTGCTCAAAAATAAAAAGAAATTTCCTATACCAATTTGGCCTTAACTGCTTATTTTTCAAAATATTAGCAATTAAAACTTTAAATTTGGCAACTTGGTACGTTTAAAGGAGTGAGTACACGAGTTGTGCTTGCAATATCGTATCTTAGTTACCATTGTTAGTAACGTGTAACATTGCAATATTTTCAAAAGGCATTTCTTGCAAGGAATTTACCATTTTAAGAAGTGGATTACTAATACTAGTACAAAAAAACTATAAACGGTACGTAATTAGTGTTTTTTACGTTTAAATTCTGCTTAAACATTAATATTTTGTTGTATTTATTAAGAATGCGGACTCAACTAAGCAATTTACGACTTCCAATAACTTCTTCAAGATAGTATTAACAGCAAAATGGTATAGAGATTTTCGCTTTATTTTTTACCATAGAATGACATACTGAAGTTTTTTTCCGCCATTTCCTCTACACCCTGTATATTTAATGACTTTAATGTACATTGTTACAAAAACATCCTGTCAAGACCTGCCTTGACTTCTATAATATAAAAATGTACTATAGTAGTTTTAACAAACTCTATTAAAAAGAGAGAAAATAGCTTTACACAAGCTTTTATTAAAAAATTACCATGGAAATTAATTGATGTTTATTTTAAAAGTTGATTGTTCAGAATACAACTCTATATTATTAGTTCTACCCATAAAACATATAATGTTCTACCGGTGTACAGGGACAGACTGGACCAGATGCAGGTATTCTGCAGTACCCCACATGTCAAGGTTGTTTTTGGGCCTTTCAGAGCCCAAAAAATATTTTTCCCGTTGTATCATGTTGTTAAGATCTTGAGCTCGACAATTAACTTTAGCATTCCCAGTCCGTCCCTGCTAGTGAATAATTCATAATCTGGTCTTTTCCATCTTATGTATATTAATACCTAGTTTAAAAGCTTTGATAGGTTTAACAAATAACTTATCTTCACCTTAATTGCATAGTTTTATTGTTACATAAGGAACGGGTAATGATTATACAAAATGTGTGCAGGTTGTTCACTGCACAAGAGCAACAATTAGCTAATCAAAGGGGTGGCATTTTGATTGACTTTCAAGGGGGCATGTTTTGCACAAAGGCGGCTCATATGCACCCAAAGGCCTAGAGTGTATAAAATCAACCAGAACATCTGATTGGTTGTGTTCATAAACAGTAATCCAAAAACCATAACCTGAAAATGAACAGCTGTTGTAGCTGAGGGGTACACACAAATGCAGTTTTACTTGAATTTACTCAATTAAAGAACTATTTAAAGTGTATTATTTCTGGTTTTAACAAATTTTATATTTTTTTATAAATAATTTGAATAAAATTGTATATTATCTGATATAACGCTAAGTAGGTATGTATAGGTTAAGTTTACAGTTGCAAGCTTTGTTCATGTTCATAGTTTATAGAAATAGTAGATTTAATTTATAGGTACTTATTCATGCTCTTATATTTACCATGTACTACACAAATATTATAATCTCTAAAAATGGAAACTTTTAGGTTGTGTACCCCTCAACTGCTATATTTTACAGCTTGTTGGACAGATCTATGTCTAACCTCAAATGCAAATGGCAGCAGAATAGTGATGTCTCAGTAGTTCAGTAACGCAATTCTGGAATGATATGTTTTTGTAACACTTCTTCATGTTACTAACTTCAAAGGAATGGTGTTTTTTTTCAAAAACCAGTTGGGTCGCTTTATACTCTAGGAACTGGTATTCGTTTCACTACATCAGAATGCAAAAATAGTAAACAAATCACGGATGGTTACTGCCAACCATCCAGGAAGTTTATGATACAAGTGCTACCACTTGTTGATTGCTCCTGGCTCTTGTCCTGGACACAACAAATGTGTTATTAGTTCTGTCAGATCAACAAAACTATCTTTACAGTTATTTCAAATATTTCATTACTTCTCATTAGTATTTAAAATGTCTTATAAACGAAGTGATGTTAAATAACCATTTTCTTAAATATACATTTTGAATAAATTACAATCTTTTATTTATAAAAATTGAATAGTTGACATTTTAGTAGATTTATTTTAAAATTTTGAGATTTAATATGGTCATATCCTATATGATCAGCCACTAGGCAACATTTATGAAGATATTAGATCATAGAATATTTTTTGAACATTTAAGTAAGTAGCAACTGACCAACATGTGGGATGGTATACTGGCTAAACATTCTTTTATCTTTTTAGTTTTAATAATTATTCAGTATTTTTCATTACTTATTTCTACAGGGAACATTTACTTTTCATTAAATAGTTGTGTTGAAAATCCTTAAGTGGAAATCAAGTTGATGCAAAAAATAAATATCTAACCCAACAGTTTTATCACAAATATTATGTGTTATATTTTATTACAGTATTACATGAACTAGAAATTGAGCATAATTATTTTTCATTTTGATATCCTTGTGCAATACCCCTACGACCCTCTGTAGCTAGTTCAGGTACTTCAACACCTAAGTTTTGTTCAAGGCCTTTCCAACTTCTTTCTTGAAGAAATCCAGCACCAAAAGTAGTATTTACAGCAAGTGTCCCATCAGCTCTAAGTGCAATCTCCTTTGCATGTACTGATTCACTGCGTTCAGTTGTTTCTTCAACTTTAGAACATCTCACTTTTCCTGTTATAAGGCTAACATCATTTTCATCCATTTTTTTAATGTTTTCTAAATCACATTCACTAATATCACCATCGGGAAGGTAAAAGTTGTAGTCATAAGAAAAACTTAAATCATTTGTTTGTGGATTTAAGGCAAGTTCAATATCAAATGGAGTTACTATTGGTTTGTAATAATCAGAACTTTCATAAATTTCATTCATTGCACATGTTATAACTACATAGACGTCAAGCTAAAGAGAAAAGAAGTTGTGAAGTTTAGTTCATAATTAAAGGTAAAAAAAAACAAAATACACTACATACCTCGAGAAAATTAGCCAATTTTGCTACAGTTGGTTTGCCCACACTAATAACATAATATTTTCTTCCACTTGCCTGTATGATTTTCTTGACTCTATTAATGATTCTTAAATAATTCTTTACAGCAAGAGTTCCTATAACTATTCCAATGGTATTACTGTCTTTGATCTTCTCAATCAAGAAATATCGACGTTTTAGAACCTTCATATCTTGCTCATAATTTATGATACTTTTCAAATCTGATTTTGGATCATAATAATATAATTTCTTTGCTGTAATAAAGACAAAATAAGATATAATGTTGAAACTTGTTATTTAACTCACGTTTAAATGAAAGATTTAAATTCATAATCTTTCTTCTATTTTCTCCAATAACTACAATATTGCACGAACATAAAACTTTTAAATCATCTGCATCAATTGGATAAATTTTTAAATTATTATGATCTTTAAACAATTCCTGAAGTGCATCTAAAAGTAGATAAAAATAGTTACATTAATAATAATTCTGGTACACTTAAAATATACCTAAGTGTAAAATATAAGGAGTATCTAGTAATAATATGAACGTTTCATCGCTATCAGAAAATGAATTTACATATGCTTCCTTTACACAATTTAAATCTAGAGATTTCTTTTCATAGATTCTTAAAGATGGAATACTTCCAGAAGGTTTTGAAAAACATACAGGGCCATAATGAATTATTGCATCAGCATTTACATGAGCTGCTGCGATATAATCCACACAACAACTAAAATAAAAAAGTCATATGTAATTATTGTTATATGCAATATTAACAAAAACCCACCTTTCATAAGCAGTATCACCCATCACATAAATTGTTTGATTTAAAGCCAACTGTAACCGTTGAGCTACCTCAGTCGAATCAGGTAAAAGAAAATCAGGAAATTGCAGACAAACCTATAAAGAAGGTATCTTATTAAATAAAGTACCAAAAATCATTTACAACTCTACTTTTTGAAAATTGTTGCTTCTTATCCATTTCGTGCATCTATCAATTTCATACACAAAATCAATGTTTTCTTGGCTTGTATGTAGTATTTCTGTTGAATTATCTATCTTTTTTTCAAAGGCATTGGATTCATTTGTAGAAAATTGTAAAGGAACAGTCATATTTTGTGATAGCTTAATGCAAAATGTATTAAGAGTTCCTCTTGTTTCTCTTCACCTTTTAAGTCACCTGTTATAACCTTACTTTTAGATCTAACAACTATGATTATCTTTAATATCTTTCTGTTTTGTTGTAAAATGCGGATTAATAAAGAATAAAGTACTGTGTATAAACGGTAAATAAATGCGATTATTTTTCATTTATAGGAACTTTGAAAATGTGCGCAGCCTTTTATTAAACGTAGGTTAGGTTAGTTTTTATGGTATTAATTTATAGTGCAATACGATTTTAATAATAATAATAATAATAATAATAAAAGGTGGAATATATATACAAAAAGAAAAACAGAATGCTTTTAATTTTATTATTATTTTATTCTGGAATAATATCCGTTAAAAATTAACAATCAGTCATTTTATGCATAAAAATCACCAGAAGGAATTTACTGTTTTATTTATGGTTTACAGAATGTTACATATGTAGATATTTTAAGATATTACAAATTACATTTACATTATTATGCTTAATTTATAAATAATTTGCATAAAAAAATAAAACCATCAAAAATCTTGAAAACTTTTTTGCGGTTTTTGTGTTGGTGACCTTAAAAAAAGGTTGGCGACACCGGCGACACCCGCTTTACTAAAAAAACAGCGTTTCCCAACTGTGTATGATTGTGCATTTAACAATTGGTAGCATATTTCAGACACTTAATTTTAATTTTTGCTTCTTATAAATGTACAAAAGTTTCTGTTATTTAATAATAAATTAAATTACGTCTATTATGTTAATGAAAAACAAACAAATAGGCAATTATCGAGAGAGGTTGGGCAGCACCGTTATTATAATGCAAGAATGGCAAGAATCCAAAATCAAACACCACTTATGTGATCATATGTGATATTTTAAAAGACGTTCAATAATTTGCCAACGTTATTACCTTTACAGTAAAGTATTTTAAATAAAATATGTAAGTACAGATCATGTTTATTATTTGTGTAATTTGCTACACAACTACATTAAAATTTTTAACCTTAATGTAAGGTTATGTTATGCTTGTGATAATTCATAGAATTTCTACTGCTATTCTAATTCTATAACTAAAGAAAAATAGAAAGTCTCAAATGTTCATTTATTCTATATATATATATATATATATATATATATATTCTTATTCAGCACTGCTAGTCTGTATCATCTTTACACCTAATAAGAAGCTGCAAGTTCTTATTAGCATTATGCTGTAGTGATGACATACTGGCCAAGGATGGCATCGTGGTTTTTCTTTTTTTCTTTCAATTGTCGTGCTTGATCCATAATTCCACCATAAGGTTTATCAACTTTTGTAGTGTTTGCAGCAGTTGATGATTATCAAAATCAATATAGTCATTACAAGAATTGCATATATCAAGTGCTCCATTAATGTATTTAAAAAAAACTGATAAGTATAAATCGTGTTAGTTTTCTCAACTGCATTGCTGTTTTCTTCAGTTGATGTCGATGGAGATTCATATTTTAATCCATTTATAACTGGTAAAGCATAGTTGTAAGAAATCATAAACATGTTTAGCAGCATTATTAGCTTTGTCGAAATCTTCATGTTTATGCAAATATAAAAACAGATATCCTAAAAGCTCCTCCTTGTTACACAGTCAACACTGTACTGATTATGATTAAATCGAGAAACAAGAAACAAAACCTTCAAGCTGCTTAAACCTGTTACAACTCGATTTAACATCACATGACTAAAGTAGGTGGAGCTTGTGCTGAAATCATTTTAAGCTTAGGTGGGGATGCACTACTTATACATAGTATATTCAAGATTAGAATTGTTGATAAAAACACTTTTAAGGAAAATCTATTAAATTTGTTGGTATCTTTACCCAATAATAGGAACTTGATTATCTCATATAAATCATACCATTCATGACGTGTTACATCATGATTTAGTTTAGGGTTTCTGTCAAAACAAGATAGTTGTAGTTAATAATATTGCAACAGGTTGTAACTAACTGCTGTAGTGGTGTCCAAGAATTAAGAAGTAAAAAAGTTAAAGTAATTAAAAATTTAATTAATTTTTTTCTTAAATTATTGAATGAATATTATTTTCCATAAAAGCACAAAAATATTAATTATTACACAATAACTTTTAGTGTTTCATACCTGCTGTTTGTGTTTCTAAACTTACAGTAGTGAATATATATATATAAGTTGAAAGATTTCATAGAAAATGTTGCCAAATGGGAAACGATGTTGCCAAAAATCTAAACTCACAATAATGCTAATCATTATATTACTGCTTATGCTAATGATAATACAAATTAATCCTTTTCCAACAAATGATAATACAACTCCAACAAAAATAGAGTTAAACTTCACAACGGAGTATACTGAAGGTGTTACAGAACAGGTTCACTTTTTCGATAGAATCTTTGGTTATGGATCTATGAAAAGGTATTTGCAGCTTCACTTCTCTATTGGTGTTATGGTGGTTGTTGTACTCATTATTGGTATTAAGTGGTTTTATGACTCGAAATCGAAAAATTCTCATACAGTCCAAGAAACTAATGATTCAATGATAAATCTTGTGTGATATCTATAATTGTGACATACATTTATGTATACTTGAAAGTACTATATGATTATTATACTGTGATAGATTTACATATCGAAGAAATTTAAAGACTATAAGAAGACTTATTTAAGTATTGTTCTATAATACTCTTAGTTTTGATGTTCAGTTATTTGAAATAATATAAATATAAAAATTCATTTAACCATTATGGGTTCATGATGAATAAAATAAAATGAGACTGAAATTCCCAATGAAAGTTTTGTAGGATATCAGGCTCTTATTTTTCTTAAAATAATTACTCGATTAAATAAACACATTAGAAACAAAACCAAACAACAAAACAATTTTCAGGTCAAACTGATAGCAAACTTCTTACTAAAATTATGTCATGAATCATGATATAATATTGTAAAGACCACTTGATGTGGTAACACTTATTCTAATATCAAGTGTAATTACGATATTTGTTACAAAATTATGTGAAAATGTAAAACTGACTATGAAGATTTTAGTGAAAATAAAACTTGTAATTTAAAACTAAATAGTTCTGTAATGTGAACATGCACAATTAATGGTAATTAAACATCAATCTTAGTTCTTTCGTTGGTGGAAATGTATGAGTGTTAGTGTATGTTCATTTATTGTACACAAGTGTACACTAGTTTTAAGAGGATCAGTTGCAACATGAAAAAATGCATCCAAGTGTAGTGTAGTACATTGTGATGTAGTTCTACACAAGACTACACAATGTCTTTTGACCATATAAGAAATCATATATCTATGTACACTATTGCAGGTATAGTGTACTTTTTCAAACACCAAGCAGTGTAGATGCCAACTTCAAACCGTAGTTTTTGAATACAGCATGGTGTATACTATCGCACATGTTAGATTTTTTGAACACGGTGTACTACACTAATTGTAAGTATAAGATGTCCATTAGTGTAGAGTAAATGAACAAACTTTTAATGTAAACAGCTTTGAGGTTAGATCCGTTATTTCAAAAATACAAATCGAATTTAGCCTTGAATAAATATCAAATAATTAATATGATAATATAACCTCACTTTAATTTTTTTCGATGTTTTGCATTCTTGTATTATTATAAAGTATTACGGCAAAGACTTAAAATTTTCATTTTGACTGTTGATTCATGTTTCTATTTGTGCATACAGATTGTTGCATTATTTTTTTAACAATAGGCACTTGAAACCATTAAATAAAATCAAGAGAATCTTGTGTTTTCTGTAATGAATCTACTATGTATCTACTTTGTCCACATTAATAATTTGATTACATTATTTGTGATGTAGGAATGAACTGTTCAATTACTTAACCCAAGAGTAGAAAAATACGAAAAATGAGATTTTTATAGTTTATTAGTATTAGTTTTATGTTTCTGAACACAACTTTATTAACAAAAGAAAAAAAGCTGTAAAAAATAATTAAAATATTTTATCTTTTATTTTGTATGGTACTGTTTAAAGCAGAAATATTATGTGATTGTGGCTAACTTTACATCATCACCATACGTTACTGTCAACTTTTATAATAACATGACTGATGTTGTCCAAACGAATTTCCCTAGGTACTTGCGAGGTAGCAGGTTTGGCTCTGTTACTATGTAGTTTTAGCAGATGGAGTGCCATAAAAGATGTAAATTCTGGCTGTCTGGGGGGTTTTGAATCTACTGCATTGTACAGTTTCCATGCATTCACAATAATGCTCTCTATTGCATTGGTAAACAGTGACCACCACCATTTTTTATCATTTACTCGTATTCAGCAGTTGGCAATGCTATTGTCATGTAAATCCACACCTCCCATGTGCTGGTTATATAGTTTTATAATTTTGGCTTGATTTATGCTGATGTCTTTCTCTTCTTTTTGGTTGTACTATTTATTAGTACATACAGGTTTAGAGTTGAACTGGTTACTAATTGCAGTTACCACCGAGTTATCATTCTATACCTGACTAAAGAAATAGAAGTTCTTTCGTCATAAACAGAATCGTGTGGTCCTTCCTCCTTCTTTGAAATAGATTTTGCAGATTTCAAGGGACAATTATTTGTTCTGTTTTCGTGAATAGTTCCAGTAGCATAAACTCCTTTCTCAAAGTATACTTTGCTATGCTAACAAAATATCCTTCTGACAAGCACAAGCACTACAACTTGAATCCAAATCTTACAGTTTTCCTTTTATAAACATCCTACAAGAATGCCTACCAAAGTAAGGAACCATCTGTTCATCATTGGACAAGTTGAAAGCGAATACTCCAAATTGAAGGTTTTTTTATATTTATTGGGTCAAAAAAATGGACAAAGTTTAGTGAATTTATCGTTTTTATCCAATTTACTATTATCTGATAAATGTATATTTCTTTTTTCTTCGTCAGTAGACTAGTATAATTGCATTTGCAGTAAAGTATGATATCCAAAAAGAATGAGAATTTCGATAAATTTTAGTAAATCGTTATGGTCAAAATCAAAGTTGACGATTGTTGCCTTGAGCATACTTCAGCAAATATCCAGCAATAGCATCCAATAATTCTGTATAAAAAAAACAAAAACAAAATATAGTTCAAAAGGCAATTTTCCTTCTAATTCATTCCTTATCTGTTCAATTTTGCGATCTTCTTTAGAAACTGGTCGGGACTGTTACAATATACTTTCTTTTCTACATTGTGCAAGAATCAAACCAGGACTTTCAGTATTGGAAAGCTTCCTTTTGTTTCTGTGCTAGAGTTTCTTCATCTGATTCCTCATGACTTGTCATTTGTATGAAAGTTCGAACATTCTGACAATGTCAATGTTTTTAATTGCTTTTTCATTCATGTTCAACAAGTCATCATCAATATCTTCCTCATTAGTCAGGTGGAGTTGTTCTAAAAGTGTTATATGACAATGTAAGGCAAGCACATACACAAACTTACGTCTTTCATTCTCTAATTCTTCAACGGCTTCTTTTGCAATACAAGAAATAATCCCAAACTATAAACTAGAGGCTTGACAAATGCAGATTTTAAACAAGATCCAACCTGCATAAACTTATGTTACAATACATACATTTTGCCAGTGGTGCATTTCCGAACCAGGTAAATTCTTTGTTGATTATGCTGAACATAAAAAAACCTAGGAATGGTTAGATACCTTCATAATTTTCTTTGTTATAATTACTAATTATTTTCAACAAAATTCGAAAGAAATCATCTTTCTAATACAACAAAATGATATAAACAGTTTGTGTTGCTTGCAGCTTCCATTATTAGCTAAATACGGACCAGCTTTCCTAGCAAAGTAATTTGCAGAACTGTTTTACCAAGTTTACATAAATTGTTTGTAATACCATAGAAATGATAAATAATTAAGTTAAAATATAATAAATAAAAATATAAGAAATAATTGTTTGAATAAGGTGCACCACCTTAACACATTATTGGTTAAAAATGGGTTAAGAAGAAAAGTTGTATTATGTAGGTATGTGTTACTATAAAACTGATTGTTTCTGAAAATTACAAGTCATAGGAATTCTTTTATGTATAAGATTTAATATATAATCAATAAAACTATTGATTATGGAAATAGATTTGTAAAATTGTTTCTGAAAATCATTTGTTATTTATTACTTAATAAAGTTTTTAATACTACTGTGGTGTTTACAATTGTTTATTATTCAAAAAAAATCCTTTTCTACTTAGCTATTTAACAATGTATTTTTCTACTAAATTGCAGACAATAAGGTAAGTGCTGTATTGTTTTGTAATGGCTGTTGTAGCTGTTTATTTTTTGATACAGAATTACACAGTGAAACTTTAGAAAATCTAGTCATAGTCATAAACATTGGGGGGCATTTACCCATCAAAAATCCCTGTTGCTACTGTTTCATCAATTATGCATCTTTCTGTGTTCAGCATTTAAAATATAATATTATTTTCAATGATCCTTTTTTCCTTTAGCCTCTTTATACGATGCTGCTAAAGCTTCAGGTAAACAAATCTACAAAAAGAAAATGTTTCCGTATCTTAGTTTTCTTGTACAAGTGGTTGGAAGTTATAACAATGAATAAACGAAATCAAGGAATCAATTTCAAATGAAACCATTGCCACTTCAAAAAATAAATCTGTTGAAACAATTGCCGTTAATAAAGCACAGAATTGTTAAATTCCTCTTTTTGAAGGATGGTGTTAGAAATTTAATTCAAAAAATAGATATGACAAACATGCAAGTCTTGGGTGTACTGATAAATCTGATGAAATTAGTTGTCAGCAATTCTTTCAAGTTTTAACATTTTCAACGAACTCCGAAGGAGTTGTTACTGAATTTGCAAAGTCTGTCTGTATGTCCGCATTTTTTGTCAAATTCTGAAATTTTGACTTCAGATTTGGATTCTATATCAAAAAATAAGACAAACATGTACTTTTAGTTTTTTGATATCACCTTGGGAACATGGTCAAAATGGCTGCCGAAGTCTGAAAAAAGTAACAAAACGGTGGCGGCCGAAAATTTTCAAAAATTTTTTTTTAGAATCGTATTCTATATCAAAAAATAAGACAAACGTGTACTTTTAGTTTTTGATATCACCTCGGGCACATGGTCAAAATGGCTGCCGAAATCTGAAAAAAGTAACAAAACGGAGTTCGTTGTGGTTATGCTTTCCATTCCCAGATGTTTTATTGTCTGTTATCACCGGAATAGAATTGATAAATCTGATTTCTTGTGATATTTTGATTCCTGTATTTGAATAATTTTGCATTTTGTATTGCTGAAGATTTTTAGTTTGTATTGTTTTTGGCTGTATAAAGTTGTTAAAAGTATCTTTATTTTGATTTCATAATATTATTAGTTTTCTCTTAGACTTGTCATGAAATATGAATAAATGGACATGACAGTTCACACATATGTGACCCTGCATAAAGAAACCCACCTAGTGTGTTAAAACGAGTTTTCAAGAAAAAATGCGTTTAAAATAAAAAAAATGGAACAGCCACAGAAGAAGATGATAATAATTTGTTGTACAAAATGGCGTTTTTGAGGCATTTAAACATTTCTTAGGACCAGGGATCGCACTAATGTGATAGTACGGAGTATTTTGTATAAGAATCCGTAAAAAAGTGAAAACCCACGTTTTGACACACTAGGAGGGTTTCTTTATGCAGGGTCACATATTCTCATTTTATGCATTAACACAATGTTAAGATCAATGAACGTATCATTTATTTAAAATTAATAAATTTCTTATTTTGTTTTACTTTAAACATTATATTTTATTAATGCCAATCCTACTAATAATATAAAATTACTTTTAAAATGCAAAGTAAAACTTAATGCCGCTAATCAGCATATCATTATCGACATTTGACATATAGCAGACCAGTATACATAAGTTAAACATGCATTTTTCTTTACACCTCATATGGTAAACAAGTTTCTGTCTAGAAATAGTAATAAATTAACCAAGCTTGGTTTTCTTGATAACTATTTTTGACCCAGTTCAGTATACGGCAGTAATTTATTTTGTAGATCGTTTATTAGCCTACTTATTTCCAAAATTCAAAGCTTCCTTGCAGGGACTGTCAGTTTGTGATAAAACAGTATTATTTTAATTGAGTTCTCCAGTCTTGTTAAAGAAAATAAAAAGGTATCAATTTTCTTATAATGACATTTTCAAAGCAGTTAAAAATAAGGTTATAAACATTATATTTAAATGTAAAGATGCGTTTCAAGACATGTTATTAAAAATATCAATGCTTGAGGTGTTTTTTTCCAAACATACATACTAAATATTGTAAATTGCAACCACAAAATACTGAAACTCCTGTTTGAATGTTCTCAGTACTGCTTTCTTAACCTTTTACTGCATTTTCAAATACTAACATTAATGTTTACCTGCTTGGTATACTACTTGTGTGTCTAAAGACTCTATTTTTGATGTTAACAAGACAGTTTTGGAATTAATAGCATATAAAATCCAAAAATTGCTTTTGTTTCGTTAAACTAGTTAAGTAAGAGTTGCTAGGTTTTGATGGAGGACGGCAGAATAAACAAGTTACATAGCTGATATGTATACAGGATTGCTAAAAAATATGAAAACACAATACCCTTGCAGAAATGGTAAGAAGTAGGCAGATGGAATTTGGATGCTCAAGGTGTGCATTTTTTTGCAATGTTTTGAGAAATAAATTTAAAAAAGTCTTCAACTGTTTTTTTGGTATTTTTAAGGCAAATTCAATGATATAATGATTGCTTTATTTATCTCGTTTTGAAGATTTTAAAGATAATTGCTAGCCTTTTGTCTAGGATTTCTCTATTAGTTATAAAAATCAAGTTACCCATGACACTAGGGGCAATCGAACTAAGAAAATAATTCTAAATTGTTTTACAAGTATTAATGTAAAAGAAAATTACAATCATAGATTGATGTTTAAATTTAATAGTAGAGTATCCCGAACAGTAATGAACTGAGAACAAAATGGAAAACTGTCGTATCTTAGCAAAAGAAAGTCGTGGTGAAGTGACATTTAAAATAATCTGAAATTAATGTATTGCTGATTCTGTAGAAGACTGAAGATGACCAACAAAAATGTTCACAAAGGCTGTTTTATTATTTTTACACTGTAAATATCATGAGATCAATAAGTAAAGGCATCTCAGTAGCCTTTGGACAGTAAAATGTATTTCTGTGATTGAAACATACGAGAAATGGAATTGATGTTTTTATTTTAATTTTAAACAAATGTCTTAAATGTCAAAGAAACTACACAAATAACCCAAAAAATATCAGACTAACAAAGCATTTTTACAAAAACTGTAGGAAATGCTCTTCAATTGTATTGATACAAAGTTTTACATGTTTCTTCATATTGTCAAATACTCCACATATGCATGTTTTGTCTGTTAACAAAACCATCAAGGTGGAACCAACCTTTGTCCGAAAGAATGTCACATCCAACAAATTATCATTGAGGTTATCTTTAAATCACTAACAATACAAATAATGCTACTCTTTCATTATAATCAAGTGATAACAACTCCTGGTAATTTGTAATTTATAAAGATTCAAGGTCTCCTTGTAAAATATTTCGACAAGTTCCACAACTCACATCTAATAATTGTGCTACCTTCCTTATGGAACTTGTTGATTCATCCTGCATTATGTTTCTGGCGTTGTTCACCATCTCATTGGTTCTAATACAACGCCTACCATTCTTCCATTTATTGCTTATTGATCCTGTCTCTCTAAAACTGTTTACGGTTCATATTAATTGTTTTCTGAACTGATTTGCATTTAAAAATTCATTTGGATAAACTTGATATGACAAGCAGTAATGAAATAACTTACATACACCATTTGGTTGTTGACCATTTCAAAAATATACTACTAGAAGAAACTTTTTCATGTTCTTAACTTGACGTTTATGTTTGGGGAGATTTCACATTTGTACACAAAATTAATAAGAAAAGAGAAACGGTTTTAGTTTCATAGTTGATCGAGATGCCTTTACTTATTGATCTCACGTAATATAAGCCAACAACTGTAAGAAAACTCCAGGAATCAGGATTTATTCATTTGTTCAATATAATAAATTTACATTAGTAGAAATTTTAAAATTGCAATGTCTTAAAATACATATAAAAAAAGATTGTTTTACTATTACTGTTATAACACATAAAAGTTATTCAAATTAACATTGTATCATAAGAGTATAATCAATAATATAAAATATCAAATAATTTACTTAAATATTATAAACAATTCGTGACATTATTACATGGGTCTTATAAAAGAATTAATTATAAATTGATTTAACACCTATTTCCCCATACGTTGAATAGACCATTCTTGTTGACATAGTGGACAACGATTGTTTTGCTTAACCCATAAAGACATGCAGCAATAATGAAATGAATGATTACATTCGCCCCATACTACCACACAATCTTGTTTACCATAAAAAATCCTTTTTGCTTTCAGCTTGGCATCGCAAACATGCATCCATTACTTGTACCCTACATATCGCACAAGTATCACATTCAACATCCCAACTCCACATAGCGACAGCATTCCACTTTTTTAGGGTGAACATCTTTTCTGATTTATTATTTTCATTATCAGTTCGATCGGTACTTTCGTTTTCATCTGCCATCTTTATTTATTAAGTTTAAACCAGTAGGAACTTATTAAAAACGGATTAAATATACAATTAAAACCAAAATTCAATTGTTTGTAGTCTTTATGCAATGTACATGAACATTATTGTGAGCAATTGTGAGGTTATGATTAATACAATCAACTTTATAATCGACCATCAATGCTGAAGGCTGGCTACATACCTACCCTAGAACAAATGAACTACGATATTTTAGGTTAGGTGATACATACAGGGTGCGTATGAAACAAAACTTGCCATTGTCTACTGTGCGAAAATCTGTTAAAAGGTCTGTCGTTAAAAGTAATAACGATTTTAAATTCTATATCATTATTCTAAATTTTACGACCGTACTGACAAAATAAGTAAATCATCGGAATTACAGAAAATGATCGTCATGAAACAATTGGTTATAGTAGAAGATAAATATAATCATTGATAAGTTTGAAATGAAGCAAGGTTTTCATTTAAAAAAAGTATAAGCATATTTCTTAGTACAGAAAAAGAAAACTAACCACTATCGCCAGAAATATAACAATGTTAGTAGGTAAAGCTTACCTCATTCACCACATCTCACTACTTATGGAAGATTCTTATGGTTCGTATCACAGGATAATGTTAACGACAATTAATTCACCTCTTTTACTAACTTTTCCTCGGCTGCAGCCAAGAACCAGTCCTTCATTCACTAAGAAAGACAGTGCCTCCACTTATGGCTAATACAAACCAAGATGCTAATTAAATAATTTTAATATTAATATGATTAGTTATGCTAATAAAAAGGATACGAGATAAATCAAATTGTTTCATTTTAATAAATAAAACGTGAACAGGATTGAAATATAAAAACCCAATTTAAATTATTACTAAAATGCTTTAAATAATTGTTACAACTTTAAAAAGGTCTTTTACTAATATTACTGCACGAAAAATAACTTAAACTATTCAAAATGTCAATATATCTTGTAGTACTACTTCTTTAAATCATAATTCCTTCCCTTTTATAAGTTTGTTGTTACCACTCATGACAAGGGATTGTTTCTTGGTATATGAGGCGTTTGATGCCTCACACTTTTCAACTAGGGTGACTAACAAACATTTCTTTTCAAGGGAATTTTTAAATATTGCACAAAATTTCTTAAATTAAATTAATTTTAAATTCCATATTATTTCCAACGCATTGTATTTTATTTGGCAACATGAACTAACAGAATTTAAGATGAAAAGTTTAAGTATCAATTCTTAAAATATTGAACATTCTCACTGAGTATAAATGGTAGTACATCTTGGTAAAAAAAAAATGTTATTTCCAATCAACAATCTAGAAAATAAAACAATTTTTATTTACTGAAATCCAGTTATATTTATGCAAACATTTTGTACAATGCTAAACTTTAAAAAAATACAATTTCATTGTAATAAAACAATAAAAAACTAAGAACAACATCTATAAATATATCAGACATTAAACTATATCTTCTTTACTAGTTCATGCTAAAAGACTTTACAGACTTTTTTTTTCTTGTATGTACCAACATATGTGACGTTAAATGATGTTTTCGGTATGTTGTATATGTACACTCATCACATTTAAATGGTTTTATTTCAGCATGTTTTAATATATGTCGCTGTAAATTCTTCTTAAATGCAGCTTTATATCCACAGATTCCACATTCATATGGTTGCCTACCATCATGAACCATCACATGTAAAGAGAGTTCGTGTTGTTTCAAAGTTGTGTAATTACAATGATCACACCTAAGAATTCTTTCTAAATGAATCTTTCTATGATTTCCTAAACTGCATTTAAAACTAGAGCTATAATCACATTGATCACATTTAAAATGCTTTTCAGCATCGTTACTATTGTTTAGATGAAGATTTGGATTTCTTTTCTTTAAAGATACACTATGTTCATCACGTTTCATTTTACATATTTCCATGTGTCTGTTTAAGTTACTTTTCTTGGTTGATTTATAATCACAGTAAGAACATTTGGAATATTTTCGATTTCCTTCATGAATTTTTTTATGATCTTGCAAATAATCCTTTGTAGTTGTCTTGAAGTAACACACATTACATATGAATGATTTCTCTCCGATATGGGTTTTAATGTGTTTCCTAAATCTTGATTTAATTTCAGTCTTATATTGACAAATATTACACAGGTACGATGAATTGGAATTAACTGATTCTAAATATCCATGAGATTTGTTAGTATTGATTTCATCTTTTATCTGAACTTCTTCCACAATGACAGTTTCTGCATTATAACACATATCAAAATCATTTGGCCATGGCTTGGATTCATGAAGATCAAGTTCTTTTTGTTCTAAAAAAAAAAGAGCGTATTATTAAAAAATCAACACTTTAAATTTGTTATCTTGAATGGATGTATCGTAGGTCACATTCAAAGCTCTCAGAAATGAATTGAGGAATCAAAAGAAGTTGAAAATAAAGAATAACAATTTACAGTTAAACAATAAAAAACTCTTACTCCCATCTGCATAACGCATTTTCAAAGTCATTATTAGCTAACGCAATATTAACTTTAAAATTTAGCAATTTGATTGGAGAATTCTGAATTGACATCTAAATTCTACTACTTCTGACTGGTTAATGATGTTCTTAACTCAACAACATAGTTAAAGGACCCCTGACATGCGGGTGATTCATTCCAATTAAAACTGAATGTGTACACAAGATTCATGCATAAAAAAGTTGGAACGAGCACGGCACAAACAAACTCAAAATCAGTTTAATTTTCACAGTATGATATCACACCATTCGGGTAAAACTGTGTTAAAAATTAAACATGTGTTGGCACGATCGGGTTGACCAGCTCATGCAAAGAAGTCAGAGAATGTGTAGTTGTAAGGTTATATTGTAACGTTCACTTTGTGTTTCCGTTACATGTGTTGCATTTAATCAGAGCTGTCAGTGGATTCTTATATTTTTTTGTAGTTTCTCTCATTAAAGAAGTTTTTCTGATAGTGCTGATTGCACACTGATATAGGTTGATTATTTTTTTGTAGCTTCTATAATTTTGAAATCAATTTAGGGAAGATGAACTTTTCCATTTTATTTATTGTAGCAAGCAGGACACAGGGTATAATTCTTCAAACATTTAACTTTTATTTTGACAGTATGCTGAACTTTCACAGCTGTGACTTGTATTTCTGGTAAATTTTACTTCATTATAGATCTTGTTAGCAATTTGATAAGGGTTGGATTTTTCTGTAGTTGATATTTGGATAAGTGTTCAGGTGCAACTTGGTATATGAGGTTCCTAGGTTCTTGTTCATTTCTTTAAAGATAGCCCATGTGTGGGTGATCTTTTGTTTTTGGTTTAGCCAAAATTAATTGAAGTTAGGATTTCTGTACCAGCTCATGTGTATAACTTATCTGGATTCATTTTCACTTAATTGTAATTTACATTTATGTCCTTGTGAGAGTTGGGATCTTTTGACTGTCGTTGTGCAAGGCAGATTTGGTAGGACGGAAGTCATCTCCTAAGCAGTTTAGTTGCCGGTATTTGTGACCGGGGTACATCAAATCCTCTCAGTTGTGACAAGCATCAATTCAGCAAGGGAAAGTGGGTCTTGGTTTTTTGCTTTCTATGTTTCACGGAAGATTTTTGGTTTTCTTAAGCTTGTTATCGCACCTAAGTAAATAGAGGATCGCTGTTAAAGAAGATAAAATTATAGCTGCTGTGGAAGGTGACGCAATTCCGTTCTACTCCTGATCATATCATCTTAGATTTCTGGTCCATTTGTGAAGGATGGGATGCAGGCGCATATGCTGTACATCTAAGCAATCGCTCTACTATCTCAACATTGCTGTTAATCAATTTAAATATTTTTAAATTTGTTTAAATTGCTAAATTTAATCTAATTCTTATACAGTGTGTCCACATTTCGATGCTCACTATTGGGATCTCAGAAATTGTAAGAGCTACGAAGTAGGTTAAATTAGAAAAGGCTTGGCTATTTTGGAGATCAGTTTACTTATGCTTTTGTTTTTCAAAAAAGTTCACAGCTTACTAGATATTTGCTAAACACGAAATTATTTTATCTTTTTTTAAATAAAAAGCATTTCCCACTTAGTGTGCCATGGCTTTAAACATACGAAAATCATTGATTTTTGTCAGATAAATTACATTTGTTATGTAACAACTGCTAAAACAAAACAAAAGACGCTTTTAAGATACTTTACTGAGCATTCACAGAGTACATCAAATAAGCAGCTAATGCCCCATAAACGCGTATTTATTTTGTTTTAGCAATTTTTGCATAACAAATGAATTTCTTTGATAAAACTTCACGACTTTGTGTGTTAGATGTCATGGCACACTATGATGAAAAATGATTTTCACTTCATAACTTGGTAAAACAAAAGAATAGCTATGTCAAACCATGTATCACTGAAAAGCATTTAAGGCATGCAGTTCAGTAATATGAAAATCAAGTAGGCGTTCCATTAGAAAAAATTTGAATTTACATTACATCGCCGAAATAAAACAAAAGACAATTGCGAAAATAATTTTTTTGTGTTTCAGAGTAAATTCTCTAAAACACCCTTTTCTATCTTTGTTCGTTCCTGAGATATTTCACTTTAAAAAAATAAGATAATCTCGTTTTTAGCAAATATCTAGTAAGCCGTGAACTTTTTTGAAAACACAAAAGCATAAGTAAACTGATCTCCAAAATAGCCAAAACTTTTCTAATTTAACTGACTTTGTATTTCTTACAATTTCCAAGATCCCAATAGTGAGCATCGAAATGTGGACACACTGTATTTACAGTTTGTATTTATCTTAGTTCACAATTCATTGCATCGACAGGCACCCACAATACCCATAACTAACGCCATCTGATTAAAAAAACAAATAACAATTAGTAACATTTTTAGTAATACATTTATACAACTTTCTTTGGTTGCCAGATGCTTTTTGTCCGCAATTTTTATGAAATCTTCTATCTCCTTTAAAGTGAATGTTTTAGCTTTTTTTGGTTTATATCTGTCAATTTGCGTTTGAGTAATGCTCTTAGTTTTCCATGATTTTCTAATTTCTTGGTTATGATGAATTTCAAGAGTGCTCCTTAGTGTGGAATATTGGGTCCAAAGGATCAATGGTTTATACTTTTGTGTCAATTCTCCAAAGTAAGCCAAAATTATCAACTCTGAGAATGAATTTGCCTTTTTGCCTTCACACCACTCCATGAAACATTTGTATGCAGCCTCATAAACTTTAACTGATTGAAGTGGTAGTAAAGCGGCCATTTTTCCATCACTATCCACCTTTTTTAAATCAAGAAACTTTAAATTGAAAACTATAAACAAAGTACAAAACCATAATAAATACACAAATGCCATGGCAACCAGAGATGGTAACACCACCTCTCATCAGTCATCAATTTTAAGTTAGCATAAGCGTGAGTGATTTGAAATAATCGATCATTGTTATAGTAACTACCAAAGGTTTTTTTCTTATTTGCTCAACATACCAGTGAAATATGAAATTCTCCCCCTGTAATTGGGTGAAGGCAGTGAAATATGAGTACTATTATGGTACTATTACTAATCGAAAAACTTGTAATAATGCAAATGTTATTAAAGAGGAGTAGAAAAACATTTTGATTAGTGTGCATAGGTTGATTTTGTACTGTTTGATTTTGCATGATTGCACAGTTATTGAAACCTCTCAAATTATTTATTTATTTTTTTATTATTTCAGTGTCAAAGTTTAAGTTAATTTACCCTAATCTATTTCAATAAGAAAATAAATAAAATTCTTTTAATATACTGTATAACAATGGAAATGTCAAGTGTTACAGAAAAAAATTAACAAATATATCTCTGTACCTGTAACAGACTCGGATTGTTCCATTTTTATGGTTTTTATTTTTATATGAGCAGTGTCATCTTCTAATTCCAAATATTCATTTATATGTATTCGTTCTGCAAGAGAGAATAAGACATTACAAACTTCAAATTCTGCAGTTATTATCTAGGTTTACACCTGCTTCAATTTCCTTATTTTCGTCTTTGTACACACTGCATGATTCTTGCTTAAGATCATGTACTAAAGGTTTTGATTCATGTATATTATGGACGACAAGCTCTGTTTTTGGTATGGAAATTTAAAACAAATCAATATGAAACATATGGAGTAATTCACAAAAGATGATAAGCCTAACAGAATTTTTTTTTAAATTTTAAATACATCATGATAAGAGATACCTTGTTGTCTTATTTATTTATATTCAGATTTCAAGTTACTTTGGGTTGCATTTAATACTTTTAGGCTTGTCATGTCTCATGAATCATCTTGTATGATGCATCCATTTAATGGGGTTGTCAATTTCATGAAATAAATGAACCGGATAAAGGTTAGTTGCTTCTTTAATGTAATTTTCATGAAATAGACAATTACACTAAGTGAATGTAACATAATACATACATACCACAAATATCTTTTTCAATCTTATATTCAACCTTTAATAAAGATTCTGATTTAACCCTGGTCTTGTCAATTTCATGCATTGTAAAAACTTGGAATTTCACAAACGTAAACGCTTAAGATTATTATTTACTTCTTTAAACTGGTCGTTTTACATGGATATTCTGTTGTTTGTTAAAATAACAAAAAATCATTTGGAAAAAGTGACTTGTATCTTGGATTTATTTGCTGTTTTGCCAATTTCCACTTATAAATCTACAAATTTTAATTATTAACTTTTATTGCTTTTACTGCATTTTTTACTAGCGCTAACGAAGCTTGATTGTTGTTGCAAGTTTTTTTTAACAAACAGTACCATACAAAAACAAATATACAAAAAATAATCACAACAAATTCATTTCAACTATCTGTCATTTTTTAACTTCCAGCTGCTTCGGTAGTTCGTATTGATGCAGACTAGAGTCCTAAATGCCAGTTATTAGAAAGTTTGAGCAAATTCACGTTAAACATCCCGTTAACGATAAAGTCACATGACCAAATACGGTAAAAGTTTAGCGGGCTATAGCAATACCAACATTGTTATTTTAGATGAATAAAAACACCAAGTTTTCCACTAGAAATACAGGAAAGAAATCAAACAAGTTCTAATTTTGTGCGTCAACACGCGGGGTGCTAACACATTGACGAAAAGCATGGTGTGAGTGGTGGAAACGCATGCAACTGGACTGCATACAATAATTGGGCTTTAATTTTTACCACACTAAACTTCTGTCATTTTGACATCTAACAAACAAATGATACTGATTTGCCATTTTAAAATAGGTATTCCGGCTAACTAGATTATTTCTATTAAAAAAGCATGATCATCAGATCAGATTTTATTTTTTTGTGGATAAACCTTAAGCGTTATCAAAAATTACAAAGATACAAAAAATGTTTCTAAAGAAAGTATCTTTTTGGAAAAAAAATTGAAAATTCTCAGCCTAGGCACTAAAAAGTTATCAACAAATCTATACTGCGACATTTTTGTTTAATACACTTACAACTTACTGATGAAGACTGTAAGGAGTGGTGTAAACCAAACCCCCCACTCAAGAATAAGAGAGAGAGGTTTCCCTTGCATCAACGAGGGCTACAACAAGAGGTCTTGTTAGTGACAGTTTTAAAATAAAGCTCATAATGTAACACATGCAGTTTTAATGTTCTTCCCTAGAACTTACTAAATAAATAAGTCAAATAAAGAAATAACATTTAACAAAGACCAAAACCATCTCGAAACGTGACTTAAACCTATGTCACACTATCAGTCAGTTTGATCAAACTTGACTATCAGTCTGAAACAATGACGTCATACCTTTAGTTTGGTCAAATTTTCTAAATTTTAGGGGCGTTTCTAAATCCATCAGTCAGTTTGATGCGATGGCTTACGTGATTGGCTAAATTTGAAAATAGTAAAGCAGGTGCGAAGACAAGAAGGTTATAGCGGGTTATTCGGGTATGTTTTGCTTTTCGTTTATTTTCATTCTGCTTCAATGCTAATCATAATGTTGAAACAGCGACTATCGCTTTTTTTGTTCATTTTTATAAAATAATACCAACTCACCTGGTGTTTTGTATACCCAGATATTAATATGAATTATTGTATTATTAAAAATTAATAACTAATTATTATTCTAAAAATTATTTATAGTGAAAATATAATTATTACAGTTTTTTGTGGTCAGTAGTGAATAAAAAATAAGAAAACAACAAAATGTAAAACAAATAATAAATTAATTTAATATTCTAACTTCACAAAATTTAAAAAACACGCAGTATTTTTGTAAATACCAACGCATACGGCTACTTAACCTCACAGTTTGACCAAACTATTTTATTTATAGTGTGACCACCCAGTTTGATACAAACTTGAGTTTGTCAGTTCTGACGTCATCATTCTAGACTGACAGTCAAGTTTGATCAAATTATTTGATAATGTGACCAGGGCTTTAGTCACAAAACATTCCATACCAAAAATTATAGAAATCGATCAAGGCCTACTATTTTTATACGCAAAATTTTTTTTCAAAAAACTGACGCCTCGTACCAACTTAACGAGACGATTTTGGATATAGGTAAGTTGGGTTAAATCTTCTTATTTTTATCTCAGAAGTCTGCAGTTACGCCATGTCCCAACCTTTTGGAGACACCCTGTATAGAAGAACACAGCACACTTCTTTAGAAGAGTGGATCCATGGTTTCCTTTTTTAAATAAAAAAAACTCATTAAAAAAATTATTTAGTGTAATGAGTGTAGCTAACTATAAACAGAATTTTTATAAAAACAACAAAGTAAAGCGATGCGAATTTCAAAATCATTTTAGAAATTTTCTCAAAACCAGAAACCCTTATGTAAACTTGGCGAGAGCTAAAAGAGCGGTGAGCCGAATTGTGTTTAGTTTTAGGAACCGGTTGGTTTCGTTCACTCATCACTGCTCGGAGCCGATTCACTGAACCCATTCGGTCACGAACGACACATCTCTAGCATTTAAGGTTAGACCGGTTAGACGCAGTATTTAACTATACGTTTTTATGTAACGTTCGGTTTTCTGTTACGGAGTTGGAGCGTTGCGAATGATCACGTGGACATGGAGTGAACAGAGTTTAGCGGAATAAAAGAACGGAACGGTGCATGATCTGGAGTTGTAGAACGTAAACAGATATAGTTGTAGACGTAACCTCAACAATAATCTTAATTAATTTAGATTCCAATTAGACTGCTTTATTACAAAACTAAAGTAGGTATATTGGTGTAATTAACAAAGTTGTAACAATTGAAAATTGGGGTTATAATAGGTATTTTGTTTTCTGTTTCTTCTGGGCAAGGTTGCCAAATTAAAGTAAAATTTGTCCGCATATTAATTTATGCAAGTTTTTCTCATTTGTCTACAAACTTATTACTTAAATGAATTCGGGTGTATGGAATTTTCAAAATTATTGTAAAGAAATTCAACAACATTAAAAAAAAATGAGGGAGAAATTGTGTTGAATGCTTGCAAATTTTGCAACTCCGCTTGTGCTTCCATAAACTCCTAACGCACAACCTTTTCAGTCTAGTCATGGGACATACGACTCTTTTTACCGTGCCAGTTCAATTCGTTCAACTCATTTTAAAGAGTCGTTCATTTGAACTGATTGTATAAGCACGCACGTTTCATACATACTACTGTAGAAATGTACGATAGGTGCAATATCATTCTCACCTAAATTATTGAATAATGTTTAGTCAGTTCTCTATTAGATTTTTCTACTCCTTAGAATATAGAAAAGAAGTGTATTATTTATTTAATAATCCTTAGAAAATATTATACTTCGATAATCATTAATAAATACACTAAACTTGTATTGCTCTTGGAAATTCAACATGCTTTTCTACTTTCCGAGCATGTATGCACTATCTCGTTCAAAAGAGAATCGTCACTTTCTTGCATTGAACTGTGTAAGTTCAAATACATATTCAGTTCACTGTTTCTTCGTTCGTTCATTCTCCACTCCTCAGTAGAGTCAGTACGAACTTTAAATGCACTTATGTGCTACTGAACTGAATAAACAAATGAACGAATCGTTCAATCGAAAAGAGTCGTATGTTTACCGCTCATTTAAGTGAGTCGTTCATTGTGAACGACTCATTCATGAACGACCCATCTCTATTTCAGTCGGTGCATTAAGAGTTTGTACCTTTCACTCCGTCCTGTAAAAAACGAACGCTACAATAGCTCACTCTGTTAACTCGATCGCAAAAACAAACGGCTTTTACAAGCGGAGCACTCCGAGTTTTAAGAACAACATAAACGAACGTACCTTTACTTGGAAATTTCCAATTTAACATCTTATTAAAATATCAGTGCATGTGCTAAGTTTGATTAAATGATTTACGATAGCAGTTACTTCAAAATATATAGGTTAAGTTAGTTGTTTATTCTCTAGACAGTATGTTGGTGTTGGCTGTATAATCAACAATTCCAGATCTCTAGTGAAATTACTACAGATAATAAATGGCCTAATGAAGGAAAATCATGAGGCCTAATGACTGTATAGTCTGTTTTTTGAAATTTTGGCATTTAGGATATAAACAACTAGGTACCAATTGGTGCCATACTATTGAAATTAGACTGGTTTCTCAAACAAAATGTTACTAATGGTTCTTTGTTTAGTATTTCAAACAGCAACAATATAATAATTTTTGTTGTAAGAGTTTATTATAAAACTATTAATTATAGAAAATATGAAACAGTTTAACAATACTAAGCTAATAATGAAACAATATTCTTAATTTTAATTAAGCTACTATATTTAACAAGTTTGTATCAAAGCACGATCTCTCCACTATCAGTTTCTAAAAATTAAATCTGATTTGTGCTGTACTGACTTAACAATATGTTTTTCTCCCCTATAAATGGACTCCTGCTCCCAGTTTGTTAAAGGGCACCATTGATTTAATGAATAACTTTCTGTTTTTAAAAGATACTAAATTCATCTTCAATTTTTTTAAGACTAAGATACTACTACAATATTATTGAAACAATAGATATAATTTCTCAAGGATGGATCCAAGTACACAAACTCTATTTAAACATAAACATAAATTAAGCTATAATAATTTCAGTCATTTGTATCGTCTAATAAGCAGACAGTGGAACCTCCTAAGTGCCGGTAGTCTTCAAGTGGGTACCCAGAAATAAAACCGTAGGTGTGAACAAAGGGCCTATAATGACAACTCTGCAAGTGCTACATGTGCAGTATGAACAGTTAACGAGTGTAAAAGAATATTCTTTATAATTCAATTTTGAAATTGAAATTCCATTCCGATCACCATTGATGGCAGCCAATATAGTAACATGGTGAAATCAATACTATAAGTCATTGTCTATTATTTAGGAATCCAGACATAGTTGAATGCAGCTGGCTTGGTACCTAGTACTTAAGAGGGTTCACTTTCTACTAATAAGTTTTCTCTTTGTACTATTTATTACTACATACTTATACCTATCAAATTAGTCTCAACAGAAATCACAGGCCAGGATTTATGCCTAAAGTCTGTCCCATGACCAGATAGAGTAATGAAAACGCCTCTTGAAGAGCGGGCAGTTTGAAAGACATTTCCTGATTGGTGGGTCAGCTTCACACCAGCAAACAGAATGTAACAGCGCCAGCGCAATTTCAAATTTGCGGGCAATCAGTAGTTCTTTAATTAAGTGTAAAACGAACTGCTGTCAACTAGCTCCTCCCATAATGATTTATTACTCTATCTGGTCGTGGAACAGACTATAGTTTATACAAGTTTTCTTAGACTAGACTAGAAAAATTTGGTTTTGATTTTAGTTAACTTGTGGTTAAAAAAACTTACATTTTCCAAACAGATTTTCTTGTTTAAGTAATAAGTGTATTCTTTACAAGATGTTGCAATTCACTTCCTATATTCATACTGGGAGCGTAGGGGTATCCTACAATTTAAGTTGAATGCTGAATTGCTAACATTGCTATTTGTCCAACCTGAACTGCCTGGCAAGTTATCTAGAGAGAATTGAAAAAACCATGAGTTATGTAATGGCCCTTGCTTTTGACTAATAGACAAACATGAGGGTGTAGCTATAACCCACCAAAATATGAATTTTTTAATGTCTGCTGTAAGATCCAACTGCACTGGTTTCACCTGAATTGAATACGACTGGCAGAACCGGAGCAACAAGACCAGTTTTTCTATGGGCCAGAAGCAAGGACCATTACACAACTCATGGATATTTTAATTCTTGTAGCTATCTACGTACTAGACTAACTGTACTGTGCTTGGTTTAATTTATTATTTAGAATTAATTAAAGTTATAGCTAATGGTTTAAAACAAAGTCATGAGAAAAATTATATAAACTATCTGATATCACAGTTTTCTTAAATAGATCGATTGTTGTGGGTTTTATTAAGTAAAACAATAAGTCTTTCCATGAATTATTTAATAGTGCATAAACACATGTGCCTCAGCTAACTAATTAGATTATTCTCACCATCATGAAATAAAATTATAACTACATAGTATGGTACTATGAAATAGAATGTATTCTATTAAGAAATAGTTTTAATTTAGGAATGCCAAATTTTAAGAACTGATGATGGCGAGAATAATTACTTAGTTGGCTGAAACATGTGCATTATTAAATAATTTGTGGAAAGACTTATTGTTTTATTTAATTTAGTAATATCAGTGTTATGTAATAAATTAGGTAATGCTAAAGAAGATTTTCATAATCACTCATTCACTATCAAATTCTTCGGTATCATAATCTTCATTACAGCTATAAGAGAATTTTTGTCGCTTCCTTCTTCGTTTATTTATTTTAACTTTTTGTTGTCCACTATCACGAGACTGTTTTCTTTTTAATTCAGAAGGCTGAGAAATATGATTAGTAGTTAAACAATCTGAAGTACTTCTATTTTCATTTGTTTCTGTATCTGGATCAGTAGAGTCATATTCAAGCATTAATTGTTTAAACTAAAACATATATTTTTTTATTTTCATATTAAAATGGTAATGACAAAAATGTTACATATAAATATTGATGAACTAGACGTTTCCGTTCATTTGCATCTGATGAGCGAAGCAAAGATTCTTGCTCCAGTTGATTTATTATTGGCTTTGGATCGAATTTTAAATGTTTACGACGATTTATTGGTTTTTCATATAATTTTGTTGAGTCCATTGGACAATACTGTTGACTCTTACTGCAACAGATAAAATTGAAATGAAATATACAGGGTGACCCAACGGTCTGTGCTCAGAGGAATACATCTTTAGTAAACTTAGGACAAAGACAGGCTAAAAGTTTGGACGGTTTGTGCATATTTGCATTTTATGCATTAAAAAGATGTTAATTTTGACAAAAAGCTTGGACAGCACTTCAAAATTACAAAAAAAATTGCGTGTCTAAGCCATGTGCTCATGTCTGCCTTTTGGTTCTACATGTTCCTTTGATTATACCGGGTGCTGAATTGGCAGACGCAACAGGAAATCCCATGCTAATTTTGAAATGTTGATATTGGCTCCCATAATTATGTTAGCACTAAACTTTATTTAGGTTTTTTGAAGGGCATTGCAAGATGATACATAGGGAGCATTTTCAGCATTTTATGATAACTCAATTAGAAGATATTTAAAGAAATGTGAGTGTATGTGCATAGTACGGCAGCAATGTTGAATTTCAATAACTTTATTGCTATAGATTATGTAAGTTTATTTATTCTAGAATATACATCAGGGTGTTTCACATCCAACTAGTAAACTCAGGGAATGTGAAAAGGGGCAAAAAAACTATGTAACATTTTTCGATTTATAGATAGAAGTGGAAGTTTTGGAAAATCTTAACCAATTTTGGCAGCAAGATATTACTAAATATGAAAAATCTAATTTTGATATTGGTGACATTGCCAGGTCTACAGCGTTTTTTGTGGTGACAACTAAGATGATTTTTTTTTTATTCACAGCTTGTATTATGTTACATTTTTGGAAGTTGCTTTGTTAATGTTTTTTATTCAAATGACAATGAACAAAATAAACCAAAGTACAAAAATGAGCAAACAGCATGATACAGCTTAATTTTTTACATATTTAAAATTACTCTCCCTAAAAATGCAGTGCCTTATGAATTTTTATGTTATGTGAACATAGAACACAATAAATTAAAAGGCAGAGATGAGCTGACTTGATTTTCATGTTAAATAACATGTTATGTTTAGATTGCATGCAGTTTGTAAAAACACATGCTTTGTCATTCATAACCACCCAGGATTGTTAAGATTCAGTTATTCTTAACTTCACATAGACGGAAATCTGACTTAACAAAGTAATGACCAGCTGTGTGCTAATAGATTCATTCGAGACATTAAAAAATTTGAGTTATCAAAATTCAAGTAACCAACGTATTTTTACATGGGCACATATCAAGTTTTTCTTTGTAATCTTCCTTTACTTTGAGTAATCAAAACTTTCCATTTCATCATGGTTCGAGTTATCGAAGTTTGGCTATATTTTTTATAATAGTAATGAAAAATACACAGAGCTGAAATATGGATTATATTTTGAAACATGAAGAAGTGATATGTCCAAACTAGATGATTTGAAGTGGCTTTGATGACCAAATTCAAGATGACGGTGAATTAAAAATAACTTTCAAATTTAGATTCAGACAGTTATTACTTCTATTTTATATTACTTACTAATCGGTCACTCCATAGATTTGTTTAAGATATTGTTTTAGCAATAACAATAATAAGAATCTTTGAGAAGCAGTAAGGCACCGTTGTAAAGATGATATATTATCTGGAAGTTGTTCCAACAAAACTGTTTCATTTTCATCCTCTTTATCAATAAATGAAGCTTCACTAGTAGTAGAGTAATTAGAAATCTCCTGATCTTCTGTTTTCAAACCCTACAGTTTAATAAACTTTTATTTAAAAAATTTATTTCTGTTAATGTAGCAATACCTGTTTAAAAGATTTCAATATACATCCTCCCGAATATGCAACTATCCTATCAATGTGATGTATTAAGAATAATAATTCCTCTTGAGTTGTATATATGAAGTAAGCTAAATTATCAGCAAGGTACAATAAATATGATAAACTAAAATTCTATAAACTATAATTAATTAAAATATATGACCATATAAACAATTTACTACCATATCATCTTCATCAAACTGTTTCAGTATGTTTAATATAAAAGAACGCCTCTGCTGCTTGAATCCTCTCAGCAATGAGTATAAAAAACCATTCATGGCTAAAGGATGTTCATTTGTCGAATTAATTTTAAATCCTCTGATCATTCCAATACTATGCAATCTTTTTTGTAATTGATATGATAATTTTAACCCTAATGATGATTTTGCTTTGATATATCCTGGATATGTTCTGTTGATCTCTAAGAGTTGTTTATCTGCACTATTTGATACAACTGTTTCAGTGTCAGAACTCATACAAATGAGATATGGTACAATCTAAAAAATAAATTGTAAGATTTGTATAAAATATTTAATAAATAAATAATTAGTTCTTATACTTGCACGGGATGAGTAACACCTTGCTGCAGAATCATTTGAATCAACCTAACAGTTACTTGGCGAATTTGAAAATTGGAATGAAGGTATGACTGTAAAATATCCTTTACATAATACTGAATTGTTGAGGTGGCCACTCCAGAAGAAACTTCTATTCGTTTGAGATCTTCTTCAGTAAGTACTGAAAAGTTAACATAATTATTTTCAGTATTCCAAAATAATGAATACCTGCATATTTTACCTTTTGAGCCATGTGTGGCTACATTTATATTATTTACTTCTACTATATACATTTCTATATTTTTAAGAACACTTAGTTTAATTGAAAACGAGATTTCTTCAGATATGAGAGCACAATGATAAAATTCTTTTAAGGCACTATTTAATAAAAATTCATTGTGTCTTAAGCATAATGATCCAATAGCTTTGACAGTATTCAATTGAATGTCTTCATTGTCTTGTTGGAGGAAGAACAAAAACAATTGGAATACTTCTTGTTTTATATTTTGCTGTAAAAAAGGTCTTTAAAAGTCCACATTTCGATGCTCACTATTGGGATCTCGGAAATTGTAAGAGATTTGAAGTCGGTTAAATTAGAAAAGATTTGGCTATTTTGGAGATCAGTTTACTTATGCTTTTGTTTTTTCAAAAAAGTTCATGGCTTACTAGATATTTGCTAAAAACGAAATTATCTTATTTTTTTTTTAATAAAAAGTATTTTCCACTTAGTGTGCCATGGCTTTAAACATATGAAAATCATTGATTTTTGTCAGATAAATTACATTTGTTATGTAACAACTGCTAAAACAAAAGACGCTTTTAAGATAATTTACTGAGCATTCACAGATAGCATCAACTAAACATCTAATGCCCCATAAAAGCATATTTATTTTGTTTTAGTAATTTATGCATAACAAATGAATTTCTTTGATAAAACTCCACGACTTTGTGTGTTAGATGTCATGGCACACTATGATGAAAAATGATTTTCACTTCATAACTCGGTAAAACAAAAGAATAGCTATGTCAAACCATGTATCACTGAAAAGCATTTAAGGCGTGCAGTTCAGTAATATGGAAATCAAGTAGGCGTTCCATTAGAAAAAATTTGGATATACGTTTCACTGCCGAAGTAAAACAAAAGACAATTGTGAAAATAATTTTTTTGTGTTTCAGAGTAAATTCTCTAAAATACCCTCTTTGCTGTTCTTTTCTCTCTTTGCTATTTCGTGAAATACTTCACTTTAAAAAAAAAATAAGATAATTTCTTTTTTAGCAAATATCTACTAAGCCGTGAACTTTTTTGAGAAAACAAAAGCATAAGTAAATTGATCTCCAAAATAGTCATATCTTTTCTAATTTAACCGACTTCGTATCTCTTACAATTTCCGCGATCTCAATAGTGAGCATCGAAATGTGGACACACAGTCTAGTATAGATCGATGATAATTGTTTGGCAGCTTTAAGTTTTCAATTCCCACCAATTTTCGACATACACTGTTTGCACTAGTAGGGTAATATATGCAAAAGTAAAGTCAGAATTTTAGTAGGAGTTATTTTAGAATTCATTGCCCAGAATCGCCTAAAACTAGTGATAATGTTAACATTTTTGTTTCTTTTTAAATTTGGGTAAGAACCTGAAATTACCGCACTTTATAGAAAAGGTGATGCAATTTTCATTTGGAATTTGAAAGAGTATTAGGACAGTGTATCAATAGCAAGTTAACATGAGTATAGTATTCTGTTATATTTATAGCTGTATCTTAATAATACACCATAAGTCTACGTTTTTATAAATAACAGAACCTATCTGTTTTCCTTAAACATAAGATTTCAGGCACAGTAGTTTAAAATAACCAGAGTGTATAAATATAAATAAAATATACTTACCGGTAATGTACCAATAACAGCAAAATCACTAAAATCAAAATATCTCAATAACAATCCAATAATAAAAAGTGCTCTTCTAAAATAAAGTTGGAATTCAGAATTCTTTGATCTACTGTCTGATAAACAAGATTTAAAATTAATTAGATAATTATAACATTGTTTAAAACAATTTCTTATAAGTTGGAAGTTTCGTGTTATATTAGTTAATAATCCAAGGCAAGACAGTGAACTTGCTACAACAACATGATCATGTTTCAATATCAATTTCATTAAATCTTCTTCCAGTTCATATAAAAATGGTAATTTCTTTTGTGGAATCACAGGAACTATTTGCTTGAATATTTGAGCAGTGATTGAAGTTATTTTAGTATTATGATTTGAATTTAAATACGGTTGCAATATGCGAGCATACTCTACTATTAACTGTGGTTCAATTTGAGAAAAAATGAGTAAGATTCTTAATGATGTTATAACATTTGCATTGCATTTGGGAAGATTTTTTACCAAATGCTGGATAAGTTGCTTGAAAGCTAGAAATAGTGAGTTTTCTGTTCCCTCCTTTATTTCTGAACCAGTTTTATTCATTTGCGATTTACAGAGCTAAAAACAGAAAAAAAAACTAAATGAACTAAAAGAAAATATGTAACATTGAAAAAAAACTTACAGAGCAAACAAGTTTTTGAAATGAATCTAAATTTAGTTCATCACAACTTCCAACTGTATTAATAATACTTGTAACTTTTTGTAAAAGAACAGACTTATTATTACATGGAGTAAACCATATATTTAAAAAAACTTCCATTACCAATCTTTGAACACTTTCTTCATCATTGATTCTTCTCATGATTTTCATATAAATGTCAGTTTTTTTAGGAAAATCACTGAATGTAATACACAAATCATAAAAAAACCTAATAATACGTTTACGAACGCTAACACTAGTATCTAAGATTCTAGCAGACAATGTATCATAGAAGTTATCTATCAATTCTGGCTGCTTTAAAATAAATTTTCCAATTAATTCTGCTGTTACTTCTCTAACAGAAGCTGACAGATCAAGAAATGTATGATTTATTCCAGTTTGTACTTCATGTTTAGTTAGTAATGATATATCTGTCTCAATTATCATCATAAGACATTTTAGAGTTTTGATTTTAACAACTATTGTTGTTTCTTTAAGCAGCAAAATAATCTAAAACAACAATTAGGATGGAAAACTAACATGTGGCCATATCACATAATTGATTGTTAAAAATTAAGCTCACTAATTTCTAGATATTGATAAACAAGCTGCCAAACCAATCTTGCTATTAAAATAAAGGCACACTTATAGACATCGTTAATGTTAAAATGACTATGACCGACCATAGCAGTGGTCAAAATGATACAATACAGTTTTTAAGGATGGTTTAGGTGATATGGCTGATTATATGCTTATAAAATCATGATTAGTTTCTTAGTTTTAGTGGTGTCAATTGAGCTCATAAATTTGCCAAATTAATGTATAAAAAGGCTTAGAGCAATTTAGTTTACAGATGAAAACAATATGACAAAGTACATTTTTTCAATTTTCTTCTTTTTTTCAGATTCTAAGTTACAATTTGAAGAAAACAAGTTTTTAAAGAAATTAAAATTTGGTCAACTTTATTAGAATTGCAGGGAATAAGACTGATGTCTCTAAAATAATGCATTGCACATTCAGAAAGTAGCTTAATAGCATACGTCATTTTGGCAGAATGGTCGAGTGTGCTATACAGGGTGTCCCAAGTTATATGTCCACCCCCATAATAAGCCTTATTTTGAAAGATCAAGAAATCAGATTTACAAAAGGCATTGTAATGACTGGAAGGTACAATTCTATGAAATCAAAAGATTTTTATAGTTACGTATACAGTGTGTCCAAGATAAGGATGCACAACATGGGGATCTTGGAAACGGTAAGAGATACAGGATCGATTGAATGGGATGAAAGTTGGCTATTTATAGGACCTTTTTGTTGGCGTTTGCAAAATCTAGATATCTTGGATAGTTTTAGAGATATTTACAAAACAAGTACATTTCTCAATTTTCGTTATTATTTTTTCTTTTATTTATTTGAAGAGATATCAAAAAACTAAAACCACTTTTCCATTGCCACTTTTTGTTGTCTATTAAAATACGCTAACAAAATTCCTGTACAACGTTTCGGTTTCGAGTAACCATCATCAACCTCATTTTTTTATATAGGCGGAAAAACAATTTCTAATTAGAGATTGTTTTGGATAGCTTTTGTTGTCACGATTCTAAAAACGTAAACATGATAGGGTTATTTTGATTTCTTATGCTATAAATTAATGCATTCTGCAGTACCCTGGCCTGCACGATCACCTGATCTAACATCACTAGATTTCTCTCCTCTGGGGTTATGTCAAGAATCATGTGCTCAATCAAAATTTTGAAGATGAACAACAATAGCGTATTTTAATAGAGAACAAAAAGTGGCAATGGAAAAGTGGTTTGAGTTTTCCGATGTCTCTTCAAACAAAGGAAAGAAAAAATAATAACGAAAATCGAGAAATCTACTTTTTTTTTTAAATATTTCTGAAACTATCCAAGATATCTAGATTTTGCAAACTCCCAACAAAAAGGTCCTATAAATAGCCAACTTTCATCCCACTTAACTAATGCTGTATCTCTTACCGTTTCCAAGCTCCCCATGCTGTGCGTCCTTATCTTGGACACTGATGTGGAACCTGCACAAATTATTTTCAATTATTGCACAATAAAGTGCATCTTTTCTTTAATCAATCAATCGAGGAAAAGATCCTGCATATGGTATCATATTTCATAGTCTGATAAATCGTATAATTAAGTCTAATACTTAAATTTAATAATGCATTCTATAAATTTCATATCTCTGCCTTTCAAAATAAGACCAATTTTAGAGGTGTGTATATATAACTTGGGACACCCTGTACATCAAACCAAACAAAAAAACGATAATGTGTAAAATCAATAAAAAAAATGGCCTATCAGGAGAAAAAAAAAACATCTGGGAATGCAAAGCATAACCACAACGAACTCCGTTTTGTTACTTTTTTCAGACTTCGGCAGCCATTTTGACCATGTTCCCGAGGTGATATCAAAAAACTAAAAGTACACGTTTGTCTTATTTTTTGATGTAGAATACGATTCTAAAGTAAAAAAATTTTTGAAAATTTTCCAATTTTCGGCCGCCATGTTCCCGAAGAGTTATCAAAAAACGAAGATACCACGTCGTCTTTAGTTTTTGATGTAGAATCCAAATCTGAAGTCAAAATTTCAGAATTTGACAAAAAATGCGGACATACATACAGACAGACAGACTTCGCAAATTCAGTAACGATTCCTTCGGAGTTCGTTGATAACCTATCAAATAAGATAAATTTCAATTCACAATCTCTAACTAGATTTTTTTTGCTACAAAAGGGCAATAACATAAAAGTGTGCAAGTTTTGTAAATAACAGCATGCTGTGAAGGATAGGTCATTTTGATCGCAGTCATTTCTTTGCCAACACCTAGAGTTATTTAATATAAACAATTGTAGGTTTATTTTTGATAATACATTATTCCAAATTACAGATCAACAAATTAAAAGTAGCTAACAGAGTTGGCTCTGAATAGGGCTTTCGTTGTATTTATTCTTATACTATTAGCAGACATTTATGTCATTTATTTTTATTATATGTAGTTTGTGGTTATGTATTACTGGCAAATCCTCAGTAACGTCGTTTAAATTTCATTTAATGCTTTATTTGTAAATTTAATTTAAAAAGTTTTTCTTGACTTTTCCAGTCTATTTTTAAGAAAAGATCCAGACCCAACAGCTTGACAAAAACAAACTATACAGCATATTATGCCAAAATCTCCATACTGGAAAAAAAATTTAAAAACTGATGGCAGAATGCAACGAGATAATATAACCAAACCAAAATTAGAGTACAAAACAAAATCAGAAGAATGAAAAGAAAAATTGGAAAAAAAAAGAAAAGACAAAAGTAAGCATAACACAAAGGGTAGAGGTGACTGGAAAGAAGACCAAATAGAAAGGAAAGAAAGATTGGCCAAAGATCAGGAGAGAGATGAGGAGTGGAAAGACAGGAGCAAAATGATAGAAGGCAAAAATTGATCAAAAAGAAGAATGAAGAGAAAAACAAAAAATTTGAGACAGACCATGGAAAAGAAGAGTACTAGAAGTGGGGGAAGCAAACAGAAATGGATCGATAAAGAACTGGCCAATGAGAATAAAACGAAAACCAGAAAAACAGGACAGAGGCCACGTAAAGAAGATTGAGGGATAAGAAAAAAGAGAGAATAGAAAAGAAGGTACATGAAGAAAATAAACGTTATACATATAATGAAAGAAAGAAGGTAAGAGATATACAGGGTGGCTGAAAAATAGTTCACCAGTCTATAACTATTTTATTTTTAAAGATATGAAAAAAATGCAAAGGAGAAAGTTGTTTGATGTAATAAGAGGCATAATATCGTGCACTGAAAGAAAACCCAACACCTACTGTTTTCACATAACATCAACTAACTTTAAGTGTTTAAATGGAACACTCTGTATATTTCTTAAAATTCTCTTTTCGACCATATAAAATACTTAACGATTTTCTTGAGGTCTTGACCTGCAAGATTACCCAATTTATCAATTCTAGATTACTTCTAATGGGGCTTTTTAAAAGATCATGTTTATGTAACTCCATCAGTAAGTCTAAATGAGCAAAAACAGTAGGCGTTGAGTTTTCTTTCAATGCATATTATGCCTCTTATTACATCAAACAACTTTCTCTTTTGCATTTTGTTCATATCTTTAAAAATAAAATAGTTATAGGCTGGTGAACGATTTTTCAGCCACCCTGTATACAAAGAAAAAAAAAAGAAAGTAGAAAAGAGCCAAAAGAGATAAAAATATAAAAAACAGAAAAGCAAGAAATGGAAAAGAAAAAAATCTTAATATTTCAATTTTATATCAATTATCGAGTATGATATATCGGTATCAAATATGTGACCTTGGAGCTTTAATTCCAATCATTGTTATCAATGTGTTATACCATAGTGTATATAGGGTTGCCTAGTGTATACCCATGTTGTAGATAACATGTAAATAAAGTTCAGTTCAAGCTCAGCTCTCTTGCAATGCACATGTGCCAGCTCCCTGCACATTAAAATAAAAGCACAACATAACATGGCGCAGTCGGACGCGTAACATGGCAGTTAAATTAAAATGATTCCGCATTACGGTTACGTGTAATAAGTGAAAGCTGAGAAATTAGTGAAAATGGAAGCAAAAGGTTTGTCACCGTTACAAGTGAGTGGAAACCTAGCCGAGAAATGGAAAAAGTGGATCCAGAAATTTGATATTTATGTAACCGCCACCGAATTAAATAAAAAATCGGAGGCAATACAATGTGCGCAACTTCTCTACCACCGGGGGGAGCCCTGCATAGAAACCTTTAACTCGTTTGAATTCAAGGAAGCAGAAGTAAATAAATTAGAGATGTTAAAAGCCAAATTTCAATCATATTTCGTACCAAAGAAAAATCTCACGTATCTGAGGTACAAGTTCTGTTCTTCAAGACAAGAAGAGGAAACAATTGAACAATTTTCAACAGATTTAAAAAACAGAGGGAAAGAATGCGATTTTGGAGACCTCCAAGAACTGGTGAAAATGATGCTCATCACGGGAATTAAGGATGAAGCACTAAGGGAGAAATTAATTGAAAAAGATGGACCAGCTCTAGCACTGGAAAAGGCAATTGAGTGTTGCACCATCACAGAAAACGCGAGGAAACAACTGAGGGACATGAAGAACGGAAATCCACCACGACGGAAAACACCAATTCCTTGGAGATGGACATCATCCACAGAAGGCAGTTCCACGGCACATCATCGACGCCTTCATGCGGGAAGCTGTCCACCAAACGAGAAAAGCCGAAAGGTAAATCAAACTTAATTAAAGATTGTGCGCGTTGTGGTCGAGACCACTTAATAAATCAATGTCCGGCTTATGGAAAAATTTGTTTAAATTGCAAAAAGTCAAATCATTTTTCAAATAAGTGTAAAATAAAGAATAGAAAAGTAAATCAAATTGAAATTGAAAACAAACCGGACAATGACGAATTAATCAATGAATATTTGTCAATTGAAATAAATTCTAGGTAATAATATCATACCATTAGTTATAAATAATAAGACAATTAATTGTAAAATAGATAACGGAGCCGACGCAAATCTAATATCTTTATGTAAGTTAAAAGAAATGAACTTTAATTTTAACGAAGTTAAAAAGACTTCCGACGTTTTAATGACATACACCAATCAAAAAATCATACTAATTGGTAAATGTAAACTAAATTTAACTTATAACAACAATAATTATTTAGTAGATTTTTATGTTGACAAATCGTGCCGAAAACCTGTAATCGGCTGTACTACATGCTTGAATATTGGTATTTTACAACTGCATCAAGATCCAAAATTAAATCAAAATGAACAAGTAAATGAAATAAATTGTAATTACAAGTCATTAATTAATGAGTTTGCAAGTATTTTTTATGGAATAGGGGAAATTAATAAACCCTATCATATTGAACTAGCGAGAGATGCCAAACCTGTAATTTCACCAACGCGAAACGACCCATTTGCTTTGAGAGATAAATTTAAAACTTGCTTAGATCAATTAGAAATAAATAATATAATTTAAAAAGTCGAAGGCTCTTCAGAATGGGTAAATTCTTACGTATTAGTAAAAAAAGAGGATGGTTTCTTACGTATTTGTTTGGATCCCCAAAACCTAAATAAAGCTATCATAAATCATACCTATAAAATACCTAATATCGATGAAATAATGAATAAATTACAAGGATCGCAGATATTCTCCACGTTAGATGCGGCGAGGGGATTTTGGAACATTCCATTAGATGAAACATCGAGTAAATTATGTACATTTGCAACGTCATTTGGTCGGTACAGATTTTTAAGAATGCCATTTGGTATCAAAGTGGCTAGCGAGGTTTTTCAAGATTACTTTCAAAATATTTTCGACATTCCCGGTGTCGAAATCTACATCGATGACATTTTAATTCACGCGAAGAATAAAGCGGAGCATGACAAAATCTTGAAAAAAGTATTTCAAATTGCAAAGCAACACAATGTTAAATTTAATTTAAAAAAATGCAAGTTCGGTCTTGTAGAAGTAAAATATTTAGGGCACAAATTTAATTCATCGGGGATTTCAATGGACGAAGAAAAGATTAAAGCAATTAAAAACATGCCATCCCCACGATGCAAAAAAGACACTGAACGTTTTATAGGTTTAGTTTACGTTTTTAGGTCGCTTCATAGAAAATTTATCGGACAAAACATATCATTTGCGGAAACTTTTAAAGCAGGACGTGATATTTGAATGGAATGATGAACAGGAAACGGCCTTCACTTCTTTAAAAGATTTCTTAGTAACAAAGCCGACGTTAAAATTCTTTGACCCTAATAAAGAAATAACCATATCCGTTGACGCCAGTCAAAACGGTTTGGGGGGCCGCTTTATTGCAGGATAATAAACCCTGTGCATTCGCATCTCGTTCCATGACCGACACACAACAGCGGTACGCCCAAATAGAGAAAGAACTGCTAGCAATTTATTTCGGCGTGACAAAATTTTACCAATACGTTTATGGCCGGAAATTTACCGTGGAAACCGACCATAAACCGTTAATTTCCATTTTTAAGAAACCCTTAAATGACTGTCCCGCACGCCTGCAAAGAATGAGATTATCGTTGCAAAAATACGACATAAATCTAATCTATAAACCGGGGAAAGAACTAATCGTAGCAGATAACTTATCGAGGGCCGCCTTATCGGAAACATTTGAATACAATTTGAACTTAGAATTACAAGTTTGTGTCGTTGAACAACATTTAATAATAAGTGATGCAAGTTTAAACAGATTAATTCAAAAAAAACGAAACGGGATGACGAATTACAAAAAAATCAAACATTATTTAATCAACGGTTGGCCTACATCAATTAATAAAGTGCCTAGTGAAATTAAACCATATTACAAAATTAGATCGGATATTACACAAGGTAACAATGATTTAATTTACATGGGACGAAGGGTTATTATTCCCAAAGCTTTAAGAACGAAAATTTTAAGTGACATACACATAGGGCACTTTGGAGTTAACAAATGCATACCAAAAGCAAGGTTTTGTGTTTATTGGCCTGGTACAACCAATCACATAGAAAATTACGTAGGTAGATGCGAAATGTGTAATAAATATGCTAACTCAAATCACAAAGAGCCCATGATCCCACATAAGATAATAAAGCAACCGTGGCAAAAGTTAGGAATAGATTTATTCGAAGTCAATGAACAAGTATATTTGATTATTGTAGATTACTATTCAAAGTATCCGGAAGTCATAAATTTAAACAAAAACATGACTTCAAAAAATATCATAAATAACTTAAAATAAATCTTTGCACGACATGGGATTCCAAAAATCGTAATTACAGATAGTGGAACTCAATTAATTAGTAACGAATTTAGGCAGTTTGCCAAAAACTGGAATTTTTCTTTGATTCCGGCATCCCCAAAACATCAACAATCGAACGGGATGAGTGAACGCACAATTCAGACAATTAAAAAACTAATTAAAAAAACTACCGAAAAAGGCGATGACTTTTATCTAGCGCTTCTAGCATACAGAAACACGCCTGTCAATGATTTGTATACACCATCACAATTATTAATGTCTCGATATTTACGCGATCATCTCCCAATAAATGAAAATCAATTGAAACCAAGCTTAATTAACGCTAAATTATACAGTCAAAAAATTGAATCAAAACAAGAAAAAAGTAAGTTGCATTACGATAAAAAAGGTGTTAAAAACTTGGATAAGCTTGAAAACGGAACAATTGTAAGATATCAAGAAATTCCAAAAGGTCATTGGAATTTAGGAATAATTGTAGAATCCATGAATCATAATGTGTATAAAATTAAAAAAGACAATGGACGATGCATAATAAGAAACCGTCGATATATAAGAAAAACTAAAGAACTAAATAATAAGATTATGCATCCTCCTGAATCCTTATCTACATTAGTTCACGATATTGATGTAAATCAATCGTCAACCACAAATTTAGTTCACGACATTGATTTAGATCAACCATCGACATCAATTGATGTACCTAGTTAAATGTAGATTTAAGAAGTGAAGAAGTAAGTGAAAGTGATAGTGCCGCGATGACAGAAATCGATACGGGGAGTGAAACGAACGTAGTGCCGGTGGAAAATGAAATTGTAAATAATAGTAATTGTGGTAACAAACCGAATAAAAGTATAACTGACCCAGATCACGCAAAACTGACAAAACATGGTCGAAAGTCAGTGTTACCAATTAGATTTAAGGACTATGTAACTTAATAAATTAAGATAATTAATCTCCTTGAATTAATTAAATATTTTGTAAAAGGGGAAGATGTTATACCATAGTGTATATAGGGTTGCCTAGTGTATACCAATGTTGTAGATAACATGTAAATAAAGTTCAGTTCAAGCTCAGCTCTCTTTCAATGCACATGTGCCAGCTCCCTGCACATTAAAATAAAAGCACAAACATAACACAATGAAAAAGAGTATTTAATATATTATTCTTGAGACTGATACCACACTTTTAATAAAAAATTACTTTCATTGTCCTGAGTTTGGATAAAGATCATGAGTTGTTGAAAATTCTAAAGTTACCTCTCTTCACTGGGCTTCTTCACTTTTATCTTTAAAATTTAAAAAAGATCCTTCTTGCTCACTCATATTGTAAAGACAGGGTGTCCTGTGATATAGATTCGATATTTCAGCAATGTATAGTTTTGGTCATTACAATTTGAAAATAAAAAAAAGTTTTGATAAGTAAGATATTGCGTTTTTATACAACTACAAATGTTCATAACTACTCCAATATTGAGAATAGCCAAAATGGCCACTCTTTATTTTTGACTTGTAATGACCTAAACTATACATTGGAAAAGTATCAAATGTATGTCACTGGACATCCTGTATAACATGAAAATACAGAAAAAATTGAATACTGCTCGTCAGTACTAATACTAAAAAATAACATAACTGCAGTCTACCTAGTATCTATGTAATTCATCCTTTTTGTCACCGACTACTTTTAATTAGTTGATCGGTAGTTTATATGGTCAATTACAAAGTTTATAGTGTTTTTGACTGACTGCTTTAAAGTGCATCAAAGGTATCTCTGTCATTCTTCAAAATATATGTTTCTAAAAAGTGATACATTATACTAGTGGCAATAGAACAACTTACTGATTTCAAAAACTGATCAAAGTTTTCCAAAAAGTCTCGTTTTCCAGTTAAATACTGAACTATCAGTTCTGCAGTTTTGTGATCAACATTTTTACAAATAGCTTGAATAGGATTTTCTAAAACAGGCTGTAACATGTTTATAAGCTCTTTTTTCATTCTTATTCCATTTCCGTCTATTGTTTGCTTGTTTCTATATCTTTTTCTAATTTTACTTTTGGATTTCGAAGGTGATGGCTCTTTAAAAGAAAAGGCAAAGAAATAAAGACAATATTAAAGCATTTAAATAATTTATTACCTTTATTCACACTTCTCACATCTTCTGGCTTATCTTCTTTTACGTTTACATACCACTGAACAATAAGAAAGTGTTGAGCACTATGAAATTCATTAATTTCCGAGTTTAAAAATAAATAATATAAAAGAACCTTTTGCAAATATGTATTCTCCTTATTGTGCTCTTTTTTTACTGAAGGCTCTGCATTTTCCTTACTATCTAGATCTCTTGATTTAATATTTTTAATCAGTTCATCGATTACATTTATCCCATCTCGTAGCGGTTTATTATTTTTTCTCAGTTTCATTATTAACACACTTAAAAACTCTAAACTTATCATTCTTAAAGCTACATCTATTTCTTTATTAGAGAAACTGTTAACTAATATTATTCCTAGGATGGTCAATATTAAGTCTGTACTGGACCATTCAGGTTTATTTATCATCGCTAGAAGATCGTACATAAAATTCTCAAACAAGATTTTACAATTAGACTCTTCAAACTTTTTGTCACATTTAGTTAAAAACATTGTTAAAAATGTTCCTGCTGTTATTTTTGCTTGTTCATATTTATCAAGAATCATCTTATCAACTTGAGTAGTATTGTCAAATATAGTCCTGTTTCCACAAACATTCTTTGGGAGAATTGCAACACTTTGTATTAGCTGCACAATCAGTGCTGAAAAGATGTGGATATATTTACCATCAGAAAGTCTATAATTACGCATTTGTCTTTTTTCATTAGAAAGTTGAAGCATAGATTTCAAGCACATTTCTAAGAGTGCTGTACGATGTTTGTCATAGAGATTAAATACCTAAAATGCAAAAATTGGAGATTTGATTCACTGTGGAAGATTATTAAGCAATAGTTAAAAAAACCACAAGATTTTCATCTACAATGAATAATATCTAAGTACTTCTGAAATAAAATCTTGTAATTAACGCAGGGAAACAAGAAAAAGAAACACTATACTTTTGTAAGAAGTTTCATAGAGGAAAGTTGCAATCCCACAATGTTTTCAACAGAGAGGCTTGAAAAGGCTACCAAACATATTTGAAATATTGATGTTTCCATTAAATTCTGAATATTTAAAAGCTCTATAAATAATTCTATCGCAAGTTCACTTTTTGCATAAAAAGCCATTTTGGTTTCTTCTGATAATTTCTCACGTCTTATTGTAAAAACATCTAAAACAAATCATATAGAGATTGACAAACAATAAATAACTAAACTGATAACCTTGTTTGCAGTTGTTATAATATGCATCGTCAAATAAAGGAAAAACTACATTGTACAGAAAGGAATTTATGAAAGACACTATACTGTTGATCATCTCTTCCAAATATATTCTTTTAGGCATCTCAGGAGAAGTCATTATATGCAATAATATTAAGCAGTTATGAGCAGCTACTTCTATCGTTTTAACTGCAGTTTTCATGTTATCTGTCGAAGTTTCCTATAAATAACAAAAATAAAAATTATGGAAAATTAAAAATAATTTGTTTCATAACTACATTTAATAGCTGATATTAATATATTTTTTAACAGAGTAATAACACTAAAATACAAAAACATACTTCAATCAAACTTTTAAAAATAATGTAAAACTCTTACATTTAAGGATAAAGATAAGCCTGACAAATCTTTTTCTCCTTCTTCGATTGTTAGTTGTAAATTCTTAAGAAATTGTACAAGTTTCTCTGTTACTATCATTTTCATCACGTTCAAGGATTTTAACTCTATAACATCTTCTATTTTTATCAACTTTCCGTGTTTTAAAAAGTTTTCTTTCCCTAGATTTTTTTGTTATATCATAATCATATAATAAAAATGAAAATAAAAATACATACAGTTTTCGTTGTTATTTTTTTCATTTTGATTGAACAACGTAATTGCTTGATCAAAATCTTTGACTTTCACATGTACAGAATTCTCCAGTTTCTTTTCCACTTTTTGCTGTATGTTTATGTATGGCACATAATTAATTCCACAGCTTCCATAATTCTCTGAATTTTGCAAAACAGAAAAACTTTCTTGACTATCTAAATGTAGAGATTGCATTTTTGATGTCTGTACAGGAGCTTTTGCATTATTTTTCAGACTGGGCTACAATTTATTGAACAAATCTACAATATAAATCTAATTTAAAAAGTACCTGAAGTTTTTACCTTCAATGACATTCTCTTTAACACCACAACTAACTGTCTTGGAGAATTTGCAGCACCTTCATTTATATTAGGTATCTAAGCTACAAACACGTTTCATTTTTAGTTTTCTGTCAACTTACCGTTCATTATTATTTACATTAACAAATTTCGCTTGTATGGTAAATTCCAGTGAAGTTGTCTGTTATAATAATCATATTCTAATTTTCTAGTTTATAATTTCCGTTATTCTCGGAAAAAAATATTAGTATGCACTATATTTCTCTAACAAATTAATAATAATCAAAATAAATATCTCAACAACCGCCAAAGCGTAGTCGCGACTACTTGCGCTATACCCGCTATACCGCCTATACCGATACTTGCGACTTTGACGTCATCGGAAACAAAGATGAATTCTTGTTTTTATTAATTTGTTCACTTTTTATAATTGGTAACAACTTTTTGCGGTAGATTTGAAGATATTTTTAAGCGCAAGAAATTGAGAGAGTGTAAGGACACTATATAAAGCGGTAGGGTAGGTAGTAAACTTTTATTTTAACAAGAAAAACAATACCAAACTACGCAAAACTTAAAAAAAAAGTTAATAAGATTCATTAGAATTAAGTCATTTTTGATATTAGTTTAAATACTAAATTAACATTAATCAACATTTGCATGTTTTAAACTTCTAATATTACACTTCTTTCAACATTTTAGATTAAATGTTAGAACAGTTTACCGTGGGCTGTTGCACAATAACCTAAGCAATCATAAAATATTCTCTTCGCATCTTGGCCAACATTTTGAGTTTTATGGCATTATTATAACACTGCTATCTGATTTCGAAATTAGTAATTTACTAATCTTTTATTGCTAAAATGAAAGTTTATAACCTAACTGACCGATATAATATTAACAAAATTTACCTTGAAAATATTGTGGGAAGCAGGAATTTAAATTTCAACACCCTGTATCTCGAGAACGGTGCACTTTAGGGAAAAAGTTATAGGGCAAAGTAGGTTTAATTTCTGTAGAGGAATGCAATGCAAGTAATCGCCTTCTGTTTTTGATATAACGTATGATCTTACTATAGGCCACTCAATTGAAAGAATTTAAAAAATCCAATTCTACTAGAAAATGACGCATTTTACGGGAAAAATGCAAAAGCGACATTTTTGGTAAATCAATTGTTAATTTTAAAAATAGAAAATACTTTAAATTCTTTAGTGGCGTAACAATTTTCTTTAGAGTAATGGTCCAATTCAAATTAAAAAATAGTATTGAAAATAAGATTGGAAAAATTCGTCAAATTGTAAACTAGTAGATTGAATATCTAAAAATCATAAAACCAATTAACATTTAGTGGTTTCAATATTATTTATAGAGAAAAATAATAAAAATGAGCGATATTTACGGTATTATTGAATGCAGAGTGTGATTCACAGTGAAAACGTGGCAACCTCGCAAACAATATGTTACCGCGAAAATCTAAATCTCAATTAAATGCATTTAAATGTAAGAACAGTCAAAATTTAATAGTGACATCCGAATCAATGAATAACAATATTTAATTGTTGCATAAAATTTATAAATTAAAATGTTATAAGTTATTGATATATACGTATTAAATTCTTTTAATACTAATCAACAATTACCAAAATATAATCTGTAAAATCCACATAACGGTAATAATAAACTATAATTAAATTCCCATCTTCTAAATTAATAATATATTTTAAATAAAATATAAATATGCTGTTTTATAATTAAATTTCTTTAAATGAGTTCACAATTTTTTTAATAGTTGCTTTTTGCAATGATTGTAACTCTTTGGCTTCAATTTTTTCGACAAGGAACATTTCAAGGCTTTTATTATTTGAAGGGTCGTACTGCTCTTTAAAATATTCAATGTTGTAAATGTAAATAAACAGTCACGTTACTGTGCAATGCGCATACGCATGCATTAGTTTTGAAATGGAGAAAATTAAAACTACCAACTATTAAAATATCGCGGTGTTGTCACGTTTCACTGAATAATAATTAGACTTACTTTATTTAATTAATATTATTAAAATCAAATTTATCATTTCTTGGGATATATCTCTCTTCTAATTTTTTTAACGTATATTGAAATAACTTTTATCAGTGATTTCTGATATAAAAAAATTATGTATTTTTTTTAAAGTTAATTTCAGGGTACAGTCACGAACAAAAGTTATTTTGTAATTCTTACAAATATTAAAAATTTTATTTAAAAATTACTTAAAGTCAAACAAATTTCTATTTTTTAAAAAATTTGTTATTTAAAACAAGCACGTGAAAAAAACTTTTCATTTAAATGCCGTATTTTAAAGGATATTGAAAGATATTAATTTAGTGAAAATTTTTTATACTTTTGTTTCCGATTGTACCTACAATTCATCCTTAAATACGCTGAATTAAATCGCTTCGATTTTATTTCAGGAATCTGCTGTCATTGTTTGTCGGTTGTCGGACACTCTGTATTTTGTGTAAAATAATAAATAAAAAAAATTATAGTAATTAAATTATCATTAATGATTTAATTTATTATTTAACTTTCAAGAAAAGACTACGTGATTATACATCAATTGGGTAGATATTAGGTTGCCATTTAAAATTTTTGAGATATGGGGTGGTTTTCAGGAGGTTCCGAAAAAACAAACGTCATGTGCTGTAATAACATACTCCGTTCACGATGTTTCTGAGTCGTAACAGGCCATGCTTTTATTTTGTTAGGTTGGAAGTGTTTTCTTTTTTTTTGAAAATTGTCGTACTTGCGGCTGCATTTGCTGCTGTTGCACGATCAAAAATTTTGCATAAACGTTTAGTACCGATTAGTTTTGTTTTGTTAAAAAGAAATCAAGTTTTCCTTATATTTACAGAGTTACAAAAAAAGACAACAGCGTGAGGTTAAATTGTCATAAAATCATAACCTTAAAGCACATTAAGCGTTAAGATTTTTCAAGCCGAGTTAATAGATAAACAGCCCGGTTTACAATACTTAAACTGTCATTCTTCCACAGCCATATACGACCCAGAAACATTGTAAACGCTGTATACGGTCAAATTAGGGCAAAAAGAGGGTATTCCGGAAAAGTTCAAAAAAGTTTTGATACTTTGTAAGGTTGTTGGGAGAGGTCCCCTGAAGTATGAAACATAATTATCCCCCTCTTTTAATAAGCTTGCGTAGTTAGAGTGAAAAATATGTCCATCTTTTCCCTTTTTTTCAGTTTTTTGTAAATACCTCGGAAAATATCGATCTTAGCAAAAGATGCACTCTGTAAAAAATTAAAGTAGACAAGATTTACTACAAAATCGATTCTATTTATTTTTTCCTAGCGATGATTGTTTTTGAGATGTATTCAGCTTGAAACTTGAGGTGTTTTAGGAACTGGTGCAAGAGACTGTCCTCGTACACTCGCTACCCTTTAAATCTGTGTTGTTTTTAAAAACCAGTTAAAACAATGTTTAATTGAAGGCTGTGTTTACAACCTTAGGAGTTTGTATCTTACTGCAACATTAACTGTAACTAATTTAACTGATAAGGATAACATTTACCTACTTTCCATAATTATTGATTTGTATTTAAATTGTGTTCCAATAAGTAAATGTATATCATGTTTTTTTTATATTTAATATATGTACTCTTGTAATAATATGACACTATCAATATTTTATGTAAATTTTTATGACAATAAATTATTATTATTATTATTATTATTAATCACGGGACATGTTGAGAACATCACGGGACATGTCGGGAACATCACTGGACATGTTGGGATCTTCAAGGAACGTCGGGAGGTCAAACCCCTAACTCTATCGAGAACTCCGAAATCTTTCATATCCATCCTGATCATCTAACCACTCAGTTACTCTTCATCCCTAACATTGCCTGTGGCCACCCAAATTTAAAATCGAATATCTATATGTAAATTTCATAGTCGTATTCAGGGTTAAAAGCTAAGTCGATATCATATTATAATATCACTGTGTTGAAAAATCACCAACTTCGATCTCGATTATCTCGAAAACTATTCGAGATATCGAAATACCGATAATGCATCTGTAATCAGGAGAAAATTCTAAGTTGATTTCATATAATAACATGTCCTGTTAAGTTACGGGAACATGGCAACAGACCAACAAAATGTACGAATTCAGAAACAAAATTTTTCAAATTTCGTCGGAAACGACTAAGTTTCAAATTTACTTAAAAATCAGGTTAGCATCTGCACTTATATACAATATTGCTGTCGCTCGTACCATGAACTTCCTACTCATTCAAAAAAGCTTCACTTTACACTCTTATTTTGTAATCGTTTATTGTAAGGTATATAAACGAAAAAATGATATAAGTATAACTAAATATAAAATTTCCCATTTATGTAGTATCTAATTTAATATCTGTCAAAGTTAAGCTCAAGATTTACAGTAAATTAATGTCTTGTCTTATTTTGTGTAAACGATTACAAAAAAAAAAAATTGTTCTACATACGCAGGCTACTACTTTTCAGGTAAATATGGTGTGATAGCACACTTATATCGAAATATACTATATGGTAGTACTGCCAACAAAAAAGTGTTAAAATAAAACAAAAAATTTCTGTTTTTTTATGAGATTTAAAAAGTGTGTAAAAAAGGTATTTTACTCCTGTGCACAGTATTCAAGAATTTTTATTAATATTCATTATTAATGCCTTTAAGCAGTTAAAGTGAGATACTTTTATTGAATATAAAGTCTACACTAATCTTTTAACAAAAATTTAATTTTAATTTAGCGATATTTTGTCATCTGCACCGTTTGTGGTAACGTAACATACAAACGGTAGGTAGCTATTCGTTTTTGTCAACAAACGAAAAATAATTGATCCCACCTGTTGCGCTCTTTTAATTGCAGTAATTATTAAGCATATTCTTTTATTTTGCATTATTTTAAATACAGGTAATAACAATAAAGTGCATTATATACAAATGGCAGAAAATACGAAAGAAAATTCCAACAGTGATCTAGAGTGTAATGAAAACATGAGCCGCCAAGGAACCGATGTAAGTTTGTCTTCTTCACCTCTGGGTAATGCTTGTGGTGAGAACGATGTGGTCACAACAAGTTTGAATGAAAATAAAAATTTATTTTATGGCTCAGATAATGGAACATTTTTGAAGGAATCAATAAATAATGTAAGTCATGATCAGTTTTTTTTTTTACATTTTGTATAAACCAATCATAATGCTGGTAAATTTCAGATTTCACCCTTAAAACGTATTTTTAATCAAGAATTTGAGCAAAAAATTGCATGTAAAAAGTTTCGATATAATGAAACGGATGAAAATGGTGTACCATTGCCATTACTACAATGGGCAAGCAATCGTCAAGTATGGGAAATTATGATGGAGGAAGAAAAATATTCTCCTCATGCAAAAAACTGTTTTTTATATAAAGATTCTACTATTACTATGCCTCATAATCGAATTTGCATCCTAGAGTGGCTTACTGAAGTATGTGAAAAATATCAGCTTAGAAGAGTAACTTACCATTTAGCTGTTGACTATATTGATAGATTTCTTGCAATACATACACTTTCTAAATGTGAATTACAATTACTTGGAGTTGCATCGTTATTTCTTGCTGCCAAAGTTGAAGAAATTCACCCACCTAGTATAAGTGACTTTTGTGATGAATGTGATGGAGCTTGCAGCCTTGATGAAATTCTTGACTGTGAAATTATATTACTAAATGCATTAGATTGGGATGTTAATCCACTGACTGCTACTGTATGGTTAAATCTGTACATGCAGATTTATTATAATCAAAGTCGTAAAAATGAAGTGCAAGATGATAATTTCTTTTATCCTCAGTATTCTGGAGTTGAATTTGTGTTTGCATCTCACCTTATTGATTTCTTTACTTTAGATTTAGGATTTGTATTATTTAGATATAATGTTATTGCTGCTACTGCTATGTTTTTTTTATATGGAAAAACTATAGCTCTTAAAGTGTCATTGCTAGATTGGGAGGATATTCAAGATTGTGTGAAATATATGGCAGCATTCCACTGTGTAGTAAAAACTTCTAGTGATCCAAAATTTCAGTCTATTGCATGTAGAAACGATAATCAACAACACAGTAGTAGTTATAAGTATGTGAAAGTTCAGGTTCCTCATCTCACAATGGGAGAACATCATATACTGCAAACAGTCATTGATGTTCAATATTTTGAAAAAGCAATGTTATTGCGATTACGACATATGGGTTTTCATATTTATCCAATTTATATCAAGAAAACATGTTCTATGAAAGAAAACCACTTTGATGGTGAACAATTATCAAATACGCATAATAATGTTGAAGAAGTGTTAATTGAAGTAGAACCAGAAAACAGAAAATTCTTTGTTAGGATGTTTGAAGTAAGAAAAATATCAGTAGAAGAAAAAAGTGAAACAGTAACATCAAGTCCTGAAAACCAGATAAGTAATATCAATCAAGTTGATTGTTTTACTTCTAAAACAAGATATACATTTGATGAACTACTAATTGAAATAAACAAATTTAATAAAGAAATTTTTCTTTCTTCAAAATCAACTGATATGTAGTTGGAAAGTTCAACTGTCAGTTTTTAATTTTGTCAAGTAATTTTTAAATATGGGTGTGATAAAGAAATGTCTTTAATTAGAAGAATTAGAAGAAAAAATAAATTTCACCTTATTTTATATTTATATTAAAATTCTTAAAATAAGCAATGGAGGTGTATTTTTTAAAGTGTAACTGTAACTGCATACTGCTTTTAGTGCCTTCTAGGACTTATTAATATAAACGTATAGTTCTTTAGCATATATATTGTGAAACACTTTAACTGTTTGTTTATACCAACAAAGATTTTAGTTGCTAGTCAGCAGTAATATTGTACTAGTCAGCATTTAGTCACATGATTATAACATTGTTACAATATTTGTAGAATATAGGTGTGCTTATTCTATTTTAGCTTCTTTTTTAATAGTAATAATAAAACATTGTAATTATACTAAGAGACATGTATGCATTATTAATGTACTTTCGAAAGGTATACATATTTATTTGTACATGTATTTAAGTTATAAATTATTCTAAGTAAGTATAAATATCATAATTTTGTGTGTATCTAAATTTTAAAGTAATTACTGAAGAAGTTAGACTTCATACTCCTGGATTAAGTATTGTGATAAAAAGTCAAAACGTTAAATCAGAATTACTGTAACATCACTTAGGATCTAAGTTATACTAAAATTATAAACAGCTTTTTATGAAGATTCTAAATAAACAGATACTATTCAAAAGCTAAGAAACCTTTTATTTAGAAAAATTAAAAACAGGTACGTAAAGTGAAAACTCGACTAAAACTTGGAGCAATGAACAAGATTTTTTTAAATCTTTACTGTAATAATTGGACACTGAACTAATGATTAAGTCAGTTGGGGTAAGTGCAGCCTTAAAATCATAAAATTACATTTTAATTAATCATATGAAGTATTTTTCGGCGTCTGTCCAGAAAATTAGCAGTTTTTTTAGATTGGAATGTCAAAACATCGGAAAAGCAATTTAAAATCATCAATCAAGGTACCTACTGAAGTAGGTTTCCATGGTGATAAATAAATTGCTTTTGTTTTGTAGATGCTATTATATCATTATAGGTATCATTAGTCAAAGATACCCATGGGTTCTGAATTTCTTGTCTTCGATAGTTTCATATTAATAAAAAGGTAAAACAAAAGCTATTGAAATAATACAAGTGACATTTAAATTTTGTTTAGGTTATTTTTTAAGTGATTACAGTAAAATTATTAATAATCATAATAATTTACAAAACTTTGTGAATTTAAAAATGTCAACAGGGAAACATAAAATTTTTAAATTAGAATCTTATTTTCGTAATGGTATCAAGAATGAAAATGGTGAACAGAAATATTCAGTAGTCAAAATGATTATGATTATGACATTTAAAAGTTTAATGTTTGAATTCATAATTTAAGGATTACTCTAAGACAATCTTTTAAAATCCCCATGGTATCTTTGAGTTGTTTTTTTGTTGCTTTCACGGTACCATTAAGCAGACTTATATTTTAAACTTTGCAAAAAATTATAACCTTTATAAGTTTAAAAAATTAAAAGTGATTGTGAAACTGTTACCCCTCAAATAAGTGAAGTTGCTGTCGCTATATGCATATATTTGTTCAAAAAAATTAAGTAACCTTGCAACGTAATTTGTAATTTGGCTTAATATACAGGGTGTTTACTAGCCGTATAACGGTTTTTATTATTAAATAACATGTGTTGATCACAAAATAAAATAAATAACGAATTTATATACTAGAAAGATGAGAATTTTATTTAGGATTGGTAATCCAGAAATATAACAACTAAAACAAATGAAAATATTAGATTATTTTCTGTTATGTTATAATGAACTGGTAGGCAAACCTCGATTATGATATGTAAGTGCTCCGTTTTTAATGTCATTACTGTAAATGTTTAATATAATCCAATTGTTATTAATGTGTACAATATTTTACTGATTTACTTTTAATTTTATATTTAAGTACATCTGATACGCACATTATATGCAGTGAGCGGCTAAATTGTGGAACGAAGTAAATAAAACCGTAATAATTTTTTTTGTATACAAACGGCGAGACACGTCGATTTTATTTTGTTTTTTGCCGTTTTTTACGTGCATTCTAAAAAGTTGCACAAAAAAAATTATTTTTTTTTAAATGGAACACTCTGTATATTTTTACAGATTTGGATAAAACCGTGTCTTACAAATACAGTAATGTAGATATTGATGGGTCTATCTTTAATAATAACGGAGATATAGTCAAGAGTGCTCAATAAACAGAAGGCAAGGAAATAAGTTTAATACATTGAGAACAAACGAATATATTAAATTAAATATCGATTTAAACACTGTTTTACATAAATTATCAAATATTCATCGACAATCAGTTGCAGCAAGAACTAACCGTAAGTGAGGTTATGTCGGAATGTCTATTTGGCTAGTTACAAAATCTGCTACCATGTAGCGTATCGCTTACAAATTATTCCCTATACTGGTGTTATTTCTTTTCAGGGCTATTTGAGACAGAATTTTGGAGAGGTAGTTATCTAAAAACAAATCTGTTACCTAGTAAATGCACATTTTGCATATATTTTCCAGTCTCTACTTTATAACAAATGGATTTAATTATTCTCTAACAGACGCAAAAAACCATTCCAACCATTTCAACCATATAAAAAGCGGGACCATTTGCTAGAGTAGAGAAAGTCAAAGCCAAACTCATCATCTTTGCGAAAAATCAGGTTTGTTAGAAGTTTATTCACTATAATTTTCCACGTCTATAATTTTCCTTTGCCAGATTTTGATCATGCACCGCAACAGTATAAAATGGATTAATCTTATTAAATTCACTTCATGCGATATACTAAACACAACTGTCAAAAGAAAAGAAAAATATAAAATTAGGAAAATTACTCATAACCTTACTTTTTTTAGTTATTGATTAGTTTTTCTTACTTTCTCAAGAAAATCGAATTAGTTAAACAATAAGAAAAAACATCAAATACTGCTATAAATTGTAACTTAAGTAATTTGATATTTAGAAATTTTGCAAAAACATGCCCAAACATAAAATGATAACCAAAGGTTGTCCCAAGTGTGAACAACAGGTTGGTTGCAATTCACTGTTTGGCATAATAAACTAATGTATAACAGAACTACTGCAGGTTCCAGTAGCTTGCAAAGCTTGTCGATGTGGGCATACATTTTTTAGTGCAAGACGAACCACCAGAGCATTATCACCAGTTGACGAATCTCGCAGACGTACACAAAGGGTTCGAAGAGAAAAGCCAGATTTCTATGATTCTTTAGAATATGATAAACAAGTAAAAAGGGTATTTAATGTAAGGCTGTAATGTTTTTATAACATTTTTAAACATATAAATTACAGGCTAAACTGCGCAACAGTGAATGCGAAGATGGAGATAAAAAGGATCCAAATAAAGTGAAAAGAAGGAAGATTAAAGTTGAAGAAGAAGAGGAAGAAGATACAGTCATACCACTAACACCAGAAAAACAGTTAATGTGCACTATAGTCTTAAATGAAATTAATCGAAAATTACAGATGGTTACATGGAAACCAACGTAATTTAAGTTAAAAGTTTATATAACTGTATGTTAATAATAAATCTGTGATTCAAGAGTCTTGTATATATTTATATTTTTGAATGTAGGTAATTGTGCTATATTTGTGCAATAAAGGATGGAATTAATGTGATAGTTCAGTTTTTATAGAGTAATTTGAATATTATAAATATTTCTTATGAACTGATATTGAGTAGGGTGTTTGTGTTACAAGTAGATACCTACATTTAAAATTTAACAATACCTAATTCTGCCAAGGTGGTTATTTACTTGGGAAATTATTTGATTTATTAACAAATTTAGTTGCCATGTGGAGATAAGATGATACCTCGCTCTTGTTTTAGGTGGCATCACTGCTATGTCTTGCTAGTTTTATTTATTCAGATCACATCTAATTTGTAAAATGCCTTGCGAATATGCAATATGCATAAGAGTTATTTAGTTGCAGGTGACACTGTAACCCATTTTATACTTCTGGTCTTGTATTTGTAAATAAGCCCATTAAGATAGAATTATTTACATTATAAAATGTACCACTTCCAAAATACCCAGGGTCAAAGTTAAATTTAAAATTTCTAAATTTCTTGTTTTTCCAATATTTTAAGATCAAAGTGAAATATCGAGATGAAATCTTTCTACATCCTTTACTCTAAGGGCCGTCTGACATGGTGTTAAATTTGATGTCAAAATTGACTACAATTTCGTCATTGAAATCTGACATCGTTGCATACAGCACATTTAACGTCAAAACTGCACTTAAAAATTTAACAAAGAAATATTTAGAACATGTTTTTTACAGGCAGAATTAACACGATTTTTAAAACCTGTTCTAAATATTCCCTT
>VTPC01091016.1:0-102599 GCA_011009095.1 Ignelater luminosus | reverse complement strand
CGAATTTTTTCACCAATTTCTGTATTGCGGTCCGACAAGGTGCTTCACGGTGACCCAAAAATGTTCGAATTTTACGAACCGTCTCTGCCAAATTTTCACCATTTTTATAGTGAATTTTAATAATTTCAATGCGTTGTTGAAGCGTGTACCGTTCCATATTTATTAATGGCGTAGTTTCTACTTGTCAAATGTCAAAAAATGATAGCTTCAAAAGTGACATCTACCGAAATAGCGGGCTATTCAAAATAACACCTCTTATTGGAAAACCCTTTATAAGACGGAACTTTAAGGGAATATTGAAGTATGAAAAGACGTTTGGAAGGACTTTTAGTTTTTCTACACTATTGGTAAGAAGGTATCAAGATTTAGTATCCGAGTATGTGCAACAACTTTTTGGCACTATCAGAACAACAACAAGAAGGCAGTCCTTTTGATATATATAGTAACATTTAATAAAACTTAACTATAGATACGAAGAAAAACAAAATGCGTTTCTCAGTGTCAAAAATCATACTAGATTGATTTACTACTCTAATCTAAAAGATATATTGAGCAGTTATAGCACGGCCTTAGAAAAACTTCTAATAGAAACTTGAAAAGTGGGATACCGGTAAACAAGAATATTTGCAATATATCAACACTTACTGTTAATAAAGTCCTTGAATTTATCTCGTATAATCCTCCTGCTGAAAATAATATTTCCTTTTGGCTTCTCTGAATTACTAACGGCATTGTATTTTTTATCATGGGGTAATACTTGGAATACCAATCGGAGTTGTAAATTGCCCCAGAAACAGTAGAAGCCTAAAAAAGTTTTTGTTGTAAAAATGACGTTTCTACATCTAACCAAATAAAATGCTTTGAGCTTTAACATATAAAGATTGCTTGGATGAACTATCAGAGAATGGTTACAGAGCTTTTTCTACTGTACCACGACAAACTACAAAATCGTATATATACAGGGTGTCGATGTTTTCTGGGGTTTAAATTACAAAAAAATTTATACCAAAAACTTTATTTCTACAGTCGCTTTTAAGATAAAACTGTTTTTGTGTTATAACATGAAGCAACACTGTCATCATGAGTTATCTCCTTGCATTATTAATTAAGAAAAAGAAGCTGTGACTAGCTGTTGCATAGATAGTTACGTTTTGATAAGCATCCAGATATTACAGTAGTGTAATAATTGATAATATCTCATTCTCAATACCAAGTCATTATTTAATCTGAGGATCTTAATTATAATAACTCTGCTAATAGTATATTATCAACAAGATATTATTCTGTAAAAGGTACAGTACAGATGCGTAATGAAGATTGTGAAGATTCTCTTCTTATATAGGTCTTTAGGTTAATTGTATCGCGTTTTTATAACCAGAATTGGAATAATACAGATTCCAGTCAGTTAATTAAAGATTATTTATCTTTTCAGTGGCGTAACAACTATTTTTATAGAAAGTATGTCTACTCCACTTCATACATCTGTCTCTGGTAAGCATATAGACCATAAAACTTAGGAACTGGTAAACATAAAAATACAACAAAAATCACGCGGAAAGTCTCTTGCTTTAAAGAAAACAAATTTTAAATAAACGTCCTATATCTCGAAAATGGTGCATTTCCAGACACATGGTTATCTAAAGTTTTTCATTTGTTTAGCTTATTCATTGCACATCTGAAAAATATAAGTGAAGCTCACCTGGATGGTAATATAATCTACCGGAATGCAATATAAAGATAATTGGGCAAAGCAGCAGATTACTAGAAGAGCATAAGCTGCAGCTTCTCCGAATTCTTGACTAAAATAAAATACAATCAATTTAAAGATGACTACGACTTTTCCCCAACACGTGACTGACACTTAAACAATTAAACATGTAAAATATATACACAGATTACGAAGGTAAACTGCAAAAAACCTTTTTATTTAGTAATAATATTCTGAAACAAAAGCATAACTATACACAACACTATAGTATATCATTATAAGGCATAGTATAAAATGAGCTGTTATTGAATGGTATTGTCTAAACCTTTTCCCTCTAATATATTTTCTTAGTTTAATTTGTTTACAGATATGTAGGACTGTATAGAAATCTTAGGATGTTTGTTTCTTGAAGATGCATATTAAAAAGTTTGAGAAAACAAATGCATTTCATTTTCTTTACGGTTTACTAGAATTTATTTCAAATCTATCCGAACAATCGAGATATTTATACTAAATCATTTTATTGTGATAACGTTAGAGAATAATAGCGAACGTATTAGGGCTGCACCGTTCGTAAAGTAAAAAAGCTCTAGGTCTAAGTATTGCTGAATTCTTTGTCATACTAATATCTATATAAATGTATGCCAAGCAAGAAAGCCCTGATTTTAAAAACGAACTATACAAACCAATTTTTAAAATTGTCAAGTTTATTTAAGGATTTTCGAGAATTAATACATAATAGGGTCTTCCTGAAAAAAAAATTGTTATAACTGTTTTGTGTTTAATGTAAAGTTTATAACCTCAAATTAATCATTCAATAAAAAAAAACTTTTTTTTTATCACTGTAACATGTCGAAAAACAACGTTGAAAATCGTAAAATATTCAAATATTGTTACGTGACCGACGGAACGCTGTGATTGGCGGAGAGCCGCTGTGACGTCATTACGCATATTCGCGATAGAGAGTGAGTGCATACAAAATAGGATCCGCGTTTTAATTTGGTTTCATAACCAATTAGACTCGTTTAGAGGTGACAATGAGTTCTGATGGGTTCGTGAAGGGACAATCCGACAATCTACCGAAAGTGCACATGTTAATGGTTGCCAATATGCGTGTTCTCAGCAATTGTTTCGCTGCAGGTCTACATATTGGAGCATGTGACCTCTTTTGTCTGGCTGGCAATTGAAAAAATAGGGAAGCGCTCCTTTTTTCAATCGAATTTTTGCAGTAAGGTCTAGCTTGACTCGCATATAATTTTCCAAATCTTCTTCTAACTGTAATAAAACAATTACCAATTTTAACAATTTGTTAAAGAAATGGAATTCTATAATTCAAACAATTCAAGTGTTTTTTAGAAGCGATTTATAAAATAATGTTTCAAACAACTGAATTTGTTACTTTAGTAATTAAACTTTTTCCATTTTTCAGATATTTCTTTAAAATATTCATATTTCAATTAAAAATAATTACAAGATTTGGTAAGATTTCTAAAAAGAATTCTAAAACATCCTGAATCACTTTGAGTATATAGTAAATAAGGAAGTTGCACCGGCTATCGACATTTTCAAAAATAAATTCAATATTCCTGTATATATTGAGAGTTTTGCGAATAATTTCTTGCATTTATAGCAACATTGTTTCATATATATACGTTCAGTATAAATTTTAATAGTAAAACATGTTTTACAATTAAGACGGCAAGATATCCTCTCAATACATATACTAAAATGTCGTCTAAGAGAAAACGCATAACTAATTAAGGAAATGAAATTGAACGATGCTTTTTTAAACATAACAAAATAATTTGATGAACTATGTTTCCTTTGTTGTATGTTTTTAATATCTGGTATACTATTTCAATTACTAACTGATAAACTATTAGATAATTAATATGAATTATTGTTAGAAGTAAATGTTATGGGTGAAAAATAATACAACACAAACATCCTACTTATCTTAAAAATTTATTTCCAGTTTAGTGCAGGGTGCTAATTATTATCGTAATTATGATACACGTTTTTTTTTTGAGATGATTACAATTGAAATTTTTGAAACCCAATAGGCAACCCTTGCTACATCTTTTTTCTATCCTTATCTTAAACATTTTCTTTCCTGCGTATTATTTATTGTAGTAACCTTTTATTATATACCAAATTATTTTTCCTCTACGGGGTTAGGCCGTTCTTGACGTGAGTAGGTCTATCAACGTCTGCGTCCTTCAGAAACTTCTTAAATTGACGCTTAGCGCTCTTAAACAAATTTCAAGTAGTTTAATTGTGTGCTAAGATCTCTCGCGACAAACAACCATTCTTAGCACATGAACTAAGCTGCATCGAAATTAATATAAATATGCATGAAAATAATGTTCTACTGACAAAAACATATATAAACTATTGCAAAAAGTTTAAATTTTGCTTACTAATACTCTACGTTTAAAAATCTAAGATTCAAATTTTATGTGCATTTTTGTCGATATTTTATGCAAAGCAGTAATAAATTGTGTACTTTGATGTGATCTTTGCAACAGTACAAATGAGACGTCAAAGACCCAGTCACAATTGTTTCAACCAATTTTTTCGTATGTCGCCGCCGGTCGGGACATTTAAAAACAATTTCTGCGGTTGACGATAACTGCTGCTTTCGCAACCAGGCACAATGCAGTATTTGTTTGCAGCTTTTTTTTGAAAATCTGCATTTTCTAAACAATGCTACAGCGGAATGACAATGTGCGGAGTGACGTCACAACAATATGGCGGTCTTTTTTGATCTTTTCGAATGCAGTACATCTTAAAGTCGCATTTACTAACGAAAACAATTTTTTTTAATCGAAAAATCAGTGCCAATACTTTTGTTTTGGTTGTTTAGTGTATATTATTGAGGTTTTTGAAATATCGTGGAAGACCCTATTGCTTCGGTTTTGTACAACCCCGTCCACTGACCCGGTATTTAAAAGGTCAAACTCCTTTCCGTCTGCAAAAATAAAATTTATTTTGGAAAGAGAAAACATGCATAATATGCATTCATCTGAAAACAAACGTTTTTTCATTCGTATTTAGCAAAATTAATTCTCGTTGGTAAATTATCTCATAAATTATTTTTTCTCTAATAAAGAGTTTAGAACTATCGTATTCTTAAGACAGTTTTCTCTTAGAAATTGTATTCATAAAAATCTGTTCTCTTTAAATAGAGGTAAAATAAAATCGCACTAGTTTTTATCTCGCAATAAAACATGGCACGTAGTTTATGGCCACTTTGATTGCTGTATCGTCCAAGCAGCTGCAAGAAGCAATAAACCTGTTATTCCTCATGTAAGAATATCTCACCCCATTATTCAGATTGGCTGATTTTGTTTCATGATGCTTAGACGGCCAATAGGATCATTTTTCTATTGTTGACATGATGTCGTTCTCGGGTACCAACCCCCTTCGTTTTAGTCAGTCAACAGCGAATATCCCGTAGGGTCAACACCTACTTTAATTTAGGGCGCGAACGGTCGTCTTTAGCAAAAACCCTAAGATCCAACCTTTCTTTTAATGCGCAAGTGGATTATCGCCTACCGGGATTATTTCGGGAGTGTCTTGATTTAATGTGAACAGGGAGTCTTTATCTCTATCCTAAGTGAAAACGCGTTATAGTTTTTGGACTGTCTTCTAATAATTAAGTTCCTTGGTATTCAAGATGAGATACCTGGATGCTATTTTGCAGCATCAGTCGTTTACTAGATTATAAACCTTCGCTTCGCCGCAAATATCGCCTCGTCCTGCTTGACAAGATTTATTTTCATCTGGGATTTCCCGAGCCGTATAGCTGTTAACTCATTTTATCGCCGTCCAGCAAGCAGTGGATTATACATACGCAATTGAAGTCGATCGGCCAGCATTCGGTTTAGTGTAGTGTCAAGTTTAAAGTTTATACTAAGTTATTAGTGATTTTTGGGATACGTTACTAGATGCCTCTTCCACTGACGTAAGTTTGCTTAATATCTGTAACTTTGTAAACAGCAGAATTTCATGTGGATATTCAACCGCCAGTTTTCTTTATAGTGTTTATTTGTAGATATTCACTGTTAAGCAAGAAATCTTAATTTCAAAGGTTTTTTACCACTCCGTTCAGCGTTTAGTGGTTTTGCCTCTAGTAAATGAATTCAGGTTAAGAAATGCTACCGTACGTTTTCGTTTACCGACGGTTTTAGTGTTAAATACGGTATTTGGTTACGTCAAACCCTCGAGTTCTCAAAGACTAAATATATATTATTTCTAGAATTTTTGACAAGAAACCTTTTGTGTAACAGTTATGTTAAATTAAAATTAAAGGTTATATTATATCGGGAAACTTCAACTGGTTTATATCTTGTTGCAGTCAAGTTAGTTTAAGCATTAGCTAGCTCAGGCTAATTCATAAGTTGCTATCATTTTGTATTATTTCAAATTGTTTGGCATTAACGTAATTTGCAGTGACACCCGTTCCATAAGAGCGGTTTTGTATTTGATGTTTGTTAAAATCTACCTACCGTTCAGTTAATATTTGATAAGATTCACTTACTGTTCATATATATTGTTTGATGAGGATTATTTCCCACACACTACGTTTCTTATGCTATATTGCTGTAAATATTTTATGTGAACCAAAGGTTGATGTTTTTTGTGTTTATCATTTATTGATAATTAAAATTTTTGTATGTATTTATGTACTTTACAGATAAAAGTGTGCCAATATATTTCCTTATTATTTGTACATGCTGTTTTTTCTTGTTTTGTTGCACGCTTAAAATCTGTTTCAGGAGACATGCCGCCTCTGGGATATGCTGCTGTCGACCTCCAGTTGTGTACGTCGAGTTTATTAATAGTTATTATTTTTGTAAGTATCAACTATGGCAAGGGTATCCCAGCATTTCTACCAAGTCTATTTTCCGTGAGCATTATTTAGACCTCTGTCTCTTATCGAAGCCTGGAAAGTAAACCAGTTGTGGGGTTCCTTTTCCCTTACTTCGGCCAACGACCACAACTGAAGCCCTTTAAAGCTCAAAAACCTTTCTTACCGTCTCTCGAAAGGCATAAGGTCTTTAAAACCTGCTCCGTCTCCTATGTTAGAGCTAAGCAAATTGGCATACCGATTATTATATGTTGCGTAAATTATCGAAGGGTTACTAAACCCATTTCTGCACGTAACAAAATGCCCTTTCCTATACAAATGTAAAGAAAGCCAAACACGTGTCATTCAATATTTCAAAACTACGATTTTCGAGTTAGTTTCCTTTTATCTTGCAGGGCAGTGCGTTTTTGCCGACTTTTGCAGTTACCATTCGGATAGATTTAGAATAAACTGTATGAACTACGTGTCAAAGATCTGTACAACGTATATCAACTATTTTATAAAATTAAAGTATAATCGCAGATAATTATTATAATCTAACCATCCATTCTTACCTTTCTAGTACTAGACACATGCTTGCACAAAGTACCGTTACCATAGATACGTATTCAACCAACATAATCGGTGAATAGGTATCTGCCATGTTCTTTGAAAACCTTAAACAAGCTGAACATAATGTAATTCTTTCTGAGACTTTTAGAACTTACTTTAACAAAAAGTCATGGTGTTTAATGTATGACGTAACCATTTCAATGTACCGAGTTTCATCTTCTTCAATATCAGCCACGCTAAGCTCTTTAAATTTTTGATTTAATAACATAAATTGTGTCATTAACAACACACATAAGGTAGTAAACATTTCATCAAATGCAACAACGTTAATTGATATAAAAAGTATCTCAAATCCTTGTACGCTAAATTGGAATTTATAATAAACATCATATCCTTCCAGTAACCACAGTCCCAAAGGCAACTGTTTCGCAAAGAAGGCTTGAATAACGATTGGTAAAATCGTTGCAAATATCAAATAAACAAAAAGTCTTTGTAAACGCAAAGTAAGTGGAAAAATAAAGTCGAAAGACTTCTTTAGCTCCACAGAATTTGTATCAGTATTCCAAAAACGTGAAGTTTCGTTAATTAATTTGCTTAAAGCTGTTTTTTTAGTTGCATTCATGATTACCTTACCAAAAACCTGAAAAATAATAAATGGTTTAAATAAGTTGAAAATCTTAACTACAATACTGAATTTGATTTATTATAATTTCATTTCTATTTTAAACCGTGACTAATCCAACTACGCGACGGAATACGTAAAGTTTCAATAATTTGGTTACAATCTATCAATAATTGCAACAGATATCAAAAGAAAAAACACTGCCTGTTGTTTAAAATCTCAATTAGTTTATAGATCTATTTTTATTGTCTTTTGAGGGTCTTAACTATATAAGTTGATAGTTTAAAACTTACCTGTAGATATGCTCCGAATGATCCAATATTTTGCAGAAATAGGACAGGATCTCCAAAACTTAAGTAAAAGTTCAAGATGATTACACTTATAATTATCAAACATATGACAGCCATTATCGCGGTTGCAACAATAAATCTACATTTTGGTGTATTTGGATGTTGTCCAGTCAACTTTAATAAGGATTCTGGAAAACTAAGTAGATCTGCATTCTTCATTGTGAGTCACAAAGAAACTAAAAATTACAAGATAATTAGGTACGTACAAGAGGTTGTGTTTCATACAAAAAGGCATGTGTCTAACTACTAGAATTGTATGTGTTACTATTAGTTTTACGATATCCTTGGCATTTTAAAAAATTCTAGATCTTTTCGGATTATTATTCTCGCGTACTCAACGAGCATTTTAGTCCAGAAAATAAAATAAAAAAAATCGCAGAAGCTGTTCAAATCTATTTTGATATTTTGTTGTTTCTACCAGCAAGATTATCATTGTTTTCCTTTTTAATTTAACTTTTAATCTGTTTATGCCCATGGGGTCGTTAACGACCCACTCTAATGCGCAGACCGGCACAAACTTGTTAAGACAAGCATTACATTCTGTAAGGTCCATTGCTAATTGCAAGTGTGCTTTATGCGGTGTCTGTGTAGAGTACTTGTGGAATAAACAACCTAAACTTGCATTGTAATTTTGAGAATTGACAATGTGTGATAAATATTACTGATAGGTTTTTCTGATTTCAAAAGTAGATTCTTAATGTCCAAGTACTTACTCTCCTCATCATCAGGTTTTTTTGTAGAGAAAAAGATTCTGCATCTGTACATGTCGTTGCTTTTTATTTCCTTTTTTTTAAGGAGGTACAGGACGTACAGTAATTTAAAAAGTATACTCCGCGGTAGGTATCTGTAATTAGTATGCACTATGGAAAGGCTAAACTTTTTCCGGGATTGTACTTTTAAAAAATTAATATTTCAACTTATTATTAAATGACTTTTGGCTTGTTGAAATTATTCTTTTATGTATGTAATTATCAAATCGTTACAAAATGATTCATAATTACTATTAAATTTACATAAAATAATTAATTTTTTATTATTAAATATTTTTTAAAAAATAATAAAAATTTCGACAGCGTAGCAACTTTAACCGTGTTTGCGCATGCGTCCACTGTATTGTACCAGGTGTATACCTATGAAATGAGACTTTCAGCTATTAGACCACAGATGTCGCTAGGAGTATTTTTAAACTGTCCCAAATGTCTTATTTTTTTCGTCTGTCATCTGTCAACAATATTCAATTCATTGTTTGTGATGTTTCATACAACAACGCATTTTTTTCGCTCTTAAAAATGTCGAATTTCGTGCCTTCAAACTACGATTTGCGGACATCGTTGATTTTCTGTTATCAATTGAAGAAAAACGCTTCTCAAGCTCATCAAATGCTTATAGAAGCTTACGGTGGACATGCTCTAAGCAGAGCACAGTGCTTCAGGTGGTTTGAAAAATTCCGAAGTGGTGATTTTAGCGTGGAGAACGAGGAACGTGGCCGGCCACCGAAAAAGTTTGAGGACACCGAATTGCAAGCATTGTTGAATGAAGATGATGGTCAAACGCAAGAAATGATGGCAGAGCAGTTGGGAGTGACCCAAAAAACCATTTGCAAACGTTTGAAAGACATGGGCATGATTTTAAAGGTCGGAAGATGGGTGCCGCATGAACTGACTGAAAGGCAGCAAGAGAACCGAAAAACCACTTGTGAAATGCTGCTCTCCCGGTTCAAAAGGAAGTCTTTTTTGCATCGAATCGTTACGGGTGTATTTCTCCAATCCCAAGCGTAAACGATCGTATGGTCCGCCCGGCCACAAGCCAAAATCAACGGCCAAACCAAATCGCTTCGGCCGCAAGGCAATGCTGTGTGTTTTCTGGGATCAGCATGGTATGATTTGGTACGAGCTATTAAAACCAGGTGAAACAGTTGACGGTGCACGCTACCAACGACAATTGGCCGATTTGAACAGCGCTATACACCGAAAACGCCCAGAATATGCCGATCGGCGTCACAAAGTAATTTTTCTTGATGACAATGCACCACCACATCGAACAAGAGCGACCCGGGAATTGGTGGAGACGTACGATTGGGAACCGCTGGTGCATGCGGCTTACTCACCAGACTTGGCGCCTTCCGATTATCATTTGTTTGCATCGATGGGCCACGCACTTTCCGAGCAGCGCTTCAATTCTCACGAAGAAGCCAAAAAATGGCTCGATGATTGGTTTGCGGCCAAAGACGGCCAATTTTTTTTGGCGCGGCATTCACAAATTGCCTGAGAGATGGGTAAAATGTGTCGCTAGCGATGGCTATTATTTTGAAGATTAAATTTGTAACCATTTTTTGTTAATAAACGTTTAAAATTGAAAAAAAAAGTCTCATTTCATAGGTATACACCTATGTATTGTGTTGGTGATTCGTAAGTGTGTATGTTTACAAATAAAGCAGAGGTGAAATTTATTTAACAAGATTCTTGAAAGCAATAAAAAATGAACGAAAAAAAACCGTTATTTTTGGAAAGATAAACGAGTCACTGAAAAAATTATCACTAACCTATTAAATTATTTGAAAAATTTAAAAAATACAATTTTATAAAACGTTTAATTATTTTTGCAATATTAAAAAAATTGGGCAATAATTTATTTATTATGAATTATTATTTAATTTTGTTATGTCTTATAATATATAATTAAAGTTTTTTAAAAACTTGAGCATTTATTTTTTGAAATACGATCTCCTTGAATTTTGAATTACCTTCTCAATCCGCCGTTGCGACGTTGCCGTTAACATAACCCACATTAACCATGGCTGACTGCTTTTTAAAAATTAGTGTTTTTTAAAATTAATTGTTTTTATAAATAAGAATCCTTCACATAATTTTTTTTTCAATAATTTTAAAATTTTTTTTATGCCTGTAGTTTTTCAGAGCAGTGTCACCATTTTTTCATAGCTAACAGTATTGATATATAGGTACGCGTGGGGTCTGATATGCTGTTATAATGTTAAATTGGCTATTTTTAATATTTTTTTATAAAAAAAACTATGAGCTCTAGGTCGCTAAAATTCTAAGACAACAAATATTATAAATATTTTTATTGATTCTCAAAATTTCATGATGTTTTCATCATTTTCACTAAGGTCCTGTACCTCTTTAAAACTAAAAAAATCAGTAAATTAAAATATCTAGTTTTATAGCAATCAGATATGCATTGTACTCATTTTAACGAAACATATTCATTGTTTTTTTTGTTAAAATAAAATTTAAAATAAGTCTATAAAATACCTTTTTGCCTTAAAATAATGATAATAATGTATTTCATAAGTGTATTTTGTATTGAGTTAAAATAAAATAAAAATTTCTTAAATAGTAATTACCGTTTTTATGTTGAAATTAACTAGTGGAACTACAGGTATCTGTGTATAGATATACACCGTTCACGATGCTTATTTTATTAACTTGGCTTGTAGTATCTTATTGACTCTTAATGTACTTTAAAGTTATGATTTTATGACAGTTTGACCTCACGCTGTTGTCTTTTTTTTTAACTCTGCAAATATAAGGAAAACTTGATTTCTTTTTAACAAAACAAAACTAATCGGTAGAGTGATTTCCAAATTTCGTGGCACGCGACGTTCGATGCGCAGAAGACGAATTTTAACCGGACGGCCTTAATTCCATGATTTTTACAATTTCCTTTCTCTCTTTCTTGTGCAGTAAGCTCTTCCTTTTGCGCATTTTGCGTGCCACTAGATTTGGAAACTACTTTACTAAACGTTTATGCAAAATTTTTGATCGTGCAACAGAGCCAAATGCAGCCGTAGGTACGACAATTTTCAAAAAAAAAGAAAACACTTCCAACTTATCAAAATGAGAGCATGGCCTGTTATGACCCAGAAACATCACGAACGGAGTATACCTACAGGTTCTGTTCGCTGCTAATTCTTGATCTTTAAATGGTGTTAAATTCTGTATTAATTTTGTTATACAAATACCTAAAATTGGATTTTAGAGTGCATAATCTACAACAAGAAAACAACTAAGGTGTGGCAAATTGTAAATGTGTTATTCTATTGCTGTGTTGAGTCTTCATGAAGTTTCGGCAAGTGTTACAAGTTGCATGAAAACTGTCTATATTTATTGACAGGTAAGTCAAAAGCCTTTTTACAGTTTTCAGTCTGTGATGCTTTTAGGTATTACAATAAGCCTACAACTAGGTACAATAAATTTGGAAGTGAAGTTCTTTTGTTCTACAATAAGAATGCATTACATAAAATTACATTCAAAACTCTTATCCGTAGGGGTTGAAGCATGTGAATACATGGGTTTTCAAAATTTATTGTACAGTGTGTAAATAAAGTAAAGAAATAAAATCACGTGTGTGAAACCTCGAGGTTTTAATTTTAAATACACCCAGAAAAAAATCAAGTGGGGTGAGATCAGGAGATCTAGCCGGCCATTCCATTGGACCATGTTTTCCTATCCATCTAATAGGAAAGACTTTATCTAGTTATTTTCTAACACGAAGTGAATAATGTGGTGGTGTACCATCCTGTTGATACCAGACATTAAACCATTAAAATTTCAAGTTTAATTCATTTTCGTCAAATCCTCCATATCTCTAAAACTACTAATTTCAAATACCATATGTGGGGTATTGCTGAACTCAGAAAAAATCTACTTTTTATTTCTTGCTAAAAAATAAGGGAGTTCCATTAAAAAAAGTCGATGACGTCTTAGGCCCTAGAGTAGTAAAATACAAAATTAAAATTTACGTCCATAAAATCCGGAGGAAAAAAATAAAATTGACGTTTGAAATGTAAAACATAACTATAACCAACTCCGTTTCGTTACTTTTTTCAAATTTCGGCGTCCATTTTGATCATGCTCTCAAAGAGATATCAAAAAACGAAGACACCACGTTGTCTTTAGTTTTTGATGTAGAATGCAAATCTAAAGTCAAAATTTCAAAATTTAAAAACAAAATGAGGACAGACACAGGCAGACTTTGCCAATTCAGTAACGACTCCTATTGAAGTTTGCTGAAAATATGAATATTATTCCTTACTTTATTTACACACTGTATAATACGTTAATTTATGTTTGCAATTTTAAAATTTAGTATATCAAATGTAACATGGGATTATTAAAATCTCAGTTCCCAGTAGGCTATGAAAAAAAATTCATGTCTTAATTCGCAGTAAAAATTATCTGTCAAATTGACAGTTTGAATTTGTTTTTTGTGTTAATTGGCTTTGTAGTTTGTTGGTTATGTATTGGTCTTGGTTGGGGTGCGTGTGTCTAAGCTACGCCCTATAGAAATATTTAAGGTTTCATGCTAGATTTTTTGGAGTTAGAAACGTTTGAAGTTATGTAATAATAGAAAATCGAGATAAAACAAATTAGGTAAATTGAAAAAGGGATTAATTTTGTTACTTTTATTCGCATTAATTAACAAATCAAACTGAAAATAATGGAGAATACGTTTACAAACTACTAAGAAATAATAAAAAAAACTATCAACAAAAATAACTAGTGTTACATGTGTTGAAAGTGTTCTCCATTACTTCTAATGCAGGTTCTTAATCGTTTTTTGAATGAAATTTTTACTCGCTGCCAAGCATATGGAGTAATCCTTCTACACGAATTTTTAATTTTATCCTTTAAGTCTTCCACATTTAAAATCTCCCCTTGGTAGACCTTATTATTTATCGTGCCCCACAGAAAGAAGTCTAATGGTGTTATATCAGAACTTCTAGGAGACCAAGGTATGGTTAATTCCCTACCAATCCAATTATTTTCAAACGTTGTATTTGTCGGTGGTAATGTGGCTTCTAATTGAAACTACATCGTTCTCTAACATCTAATAAACATCGCCCAGTAAAAGCGGCAAATCGTTTTGCAGAGATCAGTCAATGTTCCTGGAAAAAATGAGGCCCAATTCTTTCCTATAATTCCACACCACACGTTTATTTAATAGATGTTTTGGAAGTAATTTGTTCTTATCCGGTGGGAACTTTCTTGTGCATAATAATGTGTATTATGTGTGTCTACACCTCCATTATTGGAAAACTTAGCTTCATCGGCGAAAAAAAACACAATCTAAAAAATTATCCATTCGTAGCATATTTTGAAAATTTACACAGAACTCCACTCTCTTTGGGTAATCAGTCGGTTTTAAGTCTTACAACAATGCTAAATGGAATGGATGAAATTTATATTCTTTGACTGTAGGCGGATTTCTTTCGACTTTTTCAGCTTCGACGGTAGTAGCAGTTCTTCAGTTATTTCTTTTGAATAAGACCAATTCTGACCCAGGAAGTTTTCCAACCTCTTAAACACTTTAGCGTTCAGTGCTCTTCTTTGGGGATAACGCTGGCGATAAACACGTGCCGCCAAATCTGCATTTTTATAACATTCACCATAAATTAATATCATGTCGGTTTTTTCATCGTTTGTAAACATTTTGATAAAAATCCGTTAATTTATTGTTGACAGTCTGTCAACATAATAAACCGACAAGCACAAGCTGACTAAATTGATGCAGCTACTACAATTCACATTCGAAATTTTTATTTTTGAGATTTCTAGTCATATTTGAAATTCGTACGTTGGGTTGCATCTATAAGTCTTAAGCCTTAAGTCTTATTTATATAATAAGAAATGGGATGCGATTAATTAAATTCTGTTTTTTAGACAATGCGTGACCTTACTATAGGCCGTTAAACTTGGGAGATTTTGAAAAATTCAAATTTACTAAAGAATTACGCGTTCTACGGGAAAATGCAAGAGTAACTTTTTTTGTCAAATCAATTGTTAATTTCGAAAATAAAAAAGTCTTTTAATTGTTCAGTGACGTAACGATTTTTCTTTAGCGTAGGAGGTTAGCGTGGAAAAAATCTCATTTTGTTTTTCAAAAAAAAAAACAAAAAATTATAAACGGAACTTTGGAAACGGTGCATTTCCAGATACTTATTCTCATGAGTACCACTCGACACCCTTAGAGTTTTCGAACTATTTTTCTAACACCCTGTATATAAAGGGTTTTCCAATAAGAGGTGTTACTTTGAATAGCCCGCTATTTCGGTAGATGTCACTTTTGAAGCTATCATTTTTTGACATTTGACAAGTAGAAACTACGCCATTAATAAATATGGAACGATACACGCTTCAACAACGCATTGAAATTATTAAAATTCACTATAAAAATGGTGAAAATTTGGCAGAGACGGTTCGTAAAACTCGAACATTTTTTGGGTCACCGTGAAGCACCTTGTCGGACCGCAATACAGAAATTGGTGAAAAAATTCGAGCTCTTGGGACAAGTTAGTGATGTGAAGAATAAAACCCGTGCACGTCGCTCAAGAACAGCCGAGAATATTGCTGTTGTAGCCGAAAGTGTTAAAGAAAACCCAGGTTTGTCCATTCCTCGTCGTTCTTTGGAATTAGCCATTCCACAAACGTCATTACACCGTATTTTGCATAAAGATTTGGGTCTTAAGGCTTATAAAGTCCAGTTAACACAAGAACTCAAGCCGGCCGATCATCAACAACGTCGTGTCTTTGCTGATTGGGTCGTTGAAATGCATGAAAATGATCCAGAATTCCATCGAAAAATCATCTTGAGTGATGAGGCCCATTTCCACCTCGGTGGCTTCGTCAACAAGCAAAATTGTCGGATCTGGGGCTCAGAAAATCCAAGAGTTATTGTTGAAAAGTCTCTCTATCCTCAACGTGTGACTGTTTGGTGCGGTTTATGGTCCGGCGGAGTCATTGGACCTTACTTTTTCGAAAATGAGGCTGGAGCAACAGTTACGGTGACTGGATTGCGCTATCGAGAGATGATTAACGATTTTTTATGGCCGGAATTGGATGGTATTGATCTGGACAACGTTTACTTTCAACAAGACGGCGCTACGTGCCACACAAGCAACGAAACCATTGATCTTTTACGGAAAAAGTTTCCGGACCGTGTTATCTCTCGAACAGGTGATCACAATTGGCCACCGAGATCTTGTGATTTAACACCTTGCGACTTCTTTCTTTGGGGCCACGTGAAAGAGAAGGTCTACGCCAACAGCCCAGCGTCGATTCAAGACCTCAAAGATGGAATTCGTGAGGCTATCGAGGACATAGGGCAGCCACTTTGCGATTTGGTTATGGAAAATTTCATGAAAAGGATATTGTCCTGTAAGCGTGGTCGTGGTGGTCATTTGCCTGATGTTATTTTCCACTATTAACGGCATACCTTCCTCTTTATAATGAAATAAACATCCGATCATTTATATTAAAAAATGGCACTTTTCTTTCAATATCAAAATAACACCTCTTATTGGAAAACCCTATATTATATTGGCTTGACTGAGTTAATGAAATTAAAAATTAAATATCAAGGAATATTCTTTCTTACAAATGGATTTTTAAAAATAATGCTTCCTAATTCAGGGGTCCGTGGAATTTTAATTTTAAAAATCTCTGCGTTGACGCTTCATTTACTTCTGTTTGTTTAAAAATCACAAAAATACTCCTGAATCTCTTCTTAGAAATAAAAAAACACCATTCTTCATTTATGATAAAAATGTTAACGTAGTGATAATTAGGATATAGAAAGTATAGTTTACTGATGACTGATGAGGTATCTCTATATTATAAAAAAGAAAGTTATCCTTTAGAAGAATGTAGCGCGAAGTCAACCGACGATCTGAACGAAAAATCTGCAGTTCAAAAATACACCGTTTCAGAACACCGCTTATAAATATTTACAATAAAGTATCTGTAAAAACATTCAGCGGGTAAGTAAGTTTACCTACTAGCTTACATCAAACGTCTTTTGTTGCATATTAAATACTATGTTACCTTTCAAAGGAGGTAAGTGAAATTTACCCTGTCGAGTATGGAAGTTTGCAAAAAAATACCTCTTTATTTAATAATACAGACGTTTAACTACAATAAGTGTCTATGTAGAAAGTAGTATATCCTGAAGGAATTCTTTAAAACAATAAAAATAAATTGTTCTTAACTTTTACATTTTCCTTGTTTTCCTAATCACCTCCAGCTAGAGGGTCTTTTTAAATCTAAATCGAAACATTTTATCTAAAATGAGCAGACAGATACCTTGAAAATATCCAGTGCCAAATTTCTTGATATTTTGTACACCTACACTCAAATAACTAACAATCAACTATAAATTTAAAATTTTGATTGGTTGCTTTTATACCCTAGTGTCATTATTTATTAATCAAGTTTTTTAGACGATATTAATATTAAACATTAAATTACACCTCTTTTAGGAAAAATTGTTAGGTATACTGTCAATAACATTATTTACCAATAAAAAGCTAGAAAATTACATGTCTTAACAGATGAAACGTAGTTGGAATGAAATTATTATTTATTGTATTTTATTCTGGCTTTTTAATAAGTACCTATTATTTCGAAGACGTTACTCTTTAAAGTATAGGGTACAAGTAGGGAAAGTTTGGGAAATTCTGTTTACCTAAAAGTGAACTGTTATTATATATAGCTTGTATCAATTAATTCTGTGAATTATTATATTTTATCGCGTTATAGTCGAAAACTTCTAAAAATGAAACTATCTTTTAGAGAGTAAGCAGCACACTTTGATTGGGATTACTCCAACGTGTGGGTAATATCAACCAGAAATAATTAAATGAAAAATTCTAGTTCTACGAATTTTCTTAAATGACTAAAACGAATTCCCAATGGAATAATATCAAGCTATTATTATTGTATTATTATTCAACAAAAATTAATATTATTACCAAAAATAATAATGTGAGGTGGGGTAAGTGTGTTTTTGGGGCAAGTGCGACTTTTGGTCACTACTATTTAAATATTATCAACTTTGCCACTGCTATCTACTGGATGAAAGTAGCATTTTTGGCTTGTGCTAGTACCAATTATACCCAGAGTCTAAATGCTTGAGCACAAGCTTAATTTACATTCGATTTTGACTCAGCGAATTTTGCTTACACGCAAAGTTTCTCAGTTATTTGGTTTCTTAGTATTAATGGAATTGCTATAATAGGTAAGTGTTTAAAATTCGTTTTTTTTACACATTGTTAGAGTTAGTATATGCCTGTTTATAATTATTTCTGATAAACGTAATAAATATCTTTAATTAGAGGTGAATTTACCCAGATTCATGACCTGTAAGGAAAAGTACTACCTATGCAAGTAATAAAAGTGCTTTTAACTTAACTTAACCTGTTTGTATCCTTTGTTATTAAGGAACGGTTGCTTTTATTTTCCAGAAGCGATGGTACTAACTGACATTAAAAATTCAAAAGATGATTTGCATCAACCCATAATGAAGTAAAGTTGGTAGACTATCAATATACAAAGCATCAAACATGTTTAGAATTTCAAAGATAACATTAGTGGAGTACTTAAAGGAACGACGGAGATAAAAGTCAGTTTTTCTAGGTCGTTTACCTGCGCTGCCACTAGCGTGAAAAATAACATAGTGGAGAGGTTGAACTATATGCAGAAATATGGGTTTGGACTTGCACGTTAAGAAGTGTCATCCCTGGTAGGTCAATACGTATTTGCCAACAACTTAAAAACTCCCTTTGCAAATAGCAACCCATTATCAGAAGAATGGTTCATATCGTTTAAAATACACCATAACTTATCCATAAAAAGACAGCAAAAAGGCAACCGATCAGCTTATTATAAGTAGATAATTTTTATTGTTGAAAGGAAACGATTAGTCAATTAAACTTAGAAAACCACCCAAATAAAATCTGGAATCTAGATGAAACGTCATTTTACACAGACTGATCAAAAACTAAAATTGTGAGTACCAACGAGACACCTACAACTGGAACAGCTAGTACACCAAACAAAGATAATATATCCGTTTTGCTAACTCGCAATGCAGCCAAGGGTAAAGCTCTTCCTCTTATAATCTTTAAGGAAAAAAACATGTGAAACCCTTGGAAGGCACTATAGAGATTTGGTCTTCCCGACACAGAAAATAAATGGACGTAATCCAACGTGTTTTCAAATTACTTTCAACACGTGTTCCTAAAACACATTGGTAATGAAAGACCTGAGTTATTTACATTTGATGGCCAGAGCTCTCACCTCAACCTGATCGTTTTAAAAATGGCAAGAAAGAAACATGTAGAAATAATTAAATTGCCCCTTCAATCCAGCCATCTTCTCTAGCCTTTAGACATTTCTGCTTTTAAATCTCTAAAGACGTATTGGGACCAATCTCTAGTAAAGTGGCAAAGAAGAAATATTGGCAAAAAGCTTCTAAAAAGTATTATGGCTTGACACCAATATACATAGAAATAATTTGTAATGGATTTCAAAAAAGAGGCATGTTTTTTTAATGATTAAGTTATTCCTAAAAACATGCGATCCAATTTGGTACAGAAATGGCAGTTGCTAAATACTTTCGAAAATAGGCCTGATCATCAAGGCCACATGGTTACACAGGCTGCCGAGGCTAGCACCTCGACTAAAACTGCTACATGGACTACTGACAGTAATGAAAAAGTGTGTCCAGAAGAGCTATTACTAAGATGTATCTGAGGAAAGCTGTCGCTCATGCCATAAACTTTGCTTTACGCTCAAGTTTGTAACGGTCTTTTGTCGTTATCATCCCGTCACATGGTAAATCTTACGGTATATCATCATCCTTCCTTGTAAGACACCATGTAGATACAAAAGTTTCTTTTACCATTGATTTACGCTTTCGAATTCTGGGGGAATGCGACAAACGAGCGACACAGAAAGAACCGAGACGTGAGAGTATGAGTGTTCAACTGCATTCGTTCTTTAGCTAGGGCGATTTTTCTCGTTCGAGACTGAAAACCTTTTTTTATCAAAGGGCTTTTTTTATTGGATCCCACGGATCTAGTGGTAAAAGTCACAATCGAGTCTTCTTGCGTGTCTCTCCGGAAGCCTTGTTGTTGCAACTTTATTCTGGCAGTAGCTGGACAGCGAAGAGTGACTGGTGTCGACATTGATGTGCGAGAACGACGGATGCTGGATTCCAATCTTGCCGTAAACTATGCAACTAATCTACGATTCCCTCCGGTTCCAATTTATGCTAATAATTAATTCTGTTAAATTAATTTTTTTGTTAATTAAATCTTTGCTTATTAAAATTTAGAGTGACCCCTTCAGGTTTAATAAGGATCTTTAACTTTTATTAAATCCCATTGTAATATAGTTTTTTTGTTTGACCCGTAACTTCTAAATTTGTTTAAACAATTTTTCTTGATTAATGTACTATTCGGATGTAAACTGAAGATTTTTTGTTTGTTTAACATTGTTTTCTAGGTGTATTTCAGTATCAGCAAGCAAATTTCGATCGAAAGCTGCTTCCTTCTTCACAGTGGTAAGATTAAATTTATCACTTCAATGATTATCCGAATCTTGCTTTAATTGTTTAATTTTTTATTAAAATTTCATTGTACACCTAAATGATTTCAAATTCGTTCGTTTAGAAATTTTAATTCCTTAATTTTCTGTTTAATACAAATAATTATTTTGTGATATCCGAGATTTTTATTTCCATTTCTTTGGTGTTTTGATTTTTCTCTTAGCTTTTGAACAATTTGATATTGTTTGCCTGGTGTACTTTATGATAACATTTGTGTGAATTTTATATTGTTACCTTGGACTTATTTTTGTCAATTTCTACGATTATTTCCTTAATTTTAAATGCTTTAAAATTTTGTTTATTCATTTACAATTTTTCTCTCTTTATTACTTTATAATTCAAAAAACTCAGTTTATGTTTTTTTAAAAAGTGGAGATCCTTTTATTAATTTTTTGGTCATAATCTGTTATTAAAGTATTATAACAATTTTGTATTGCTCACTTATTTAAGTTTAAGAGTAAAATTTTATGCATAGAAACTTATAACTGTTGTTTTATTGAAATTGCCATTATTAGCTTTATTTCTAAAGTGTCAATTTTTTGTACGAAACTGTTTTTGTGGTTACTCTAGAAATTATAAATTTATTTGTAAATACGAATTAAAAAGATTACTAGATATTTCAATATACGTTAATGGTTAATTACTACCTGGTGTTTTAGTGTAAGTATAATCTTAGCCGACCCGCTCCCAAGTTTACCCACTTGAGTTCAGCTGGCCTAGGACCCAGAGATCCTAGAAGTTTAAGTCAATTTTTTTACTGTAACGTAAACCTTGCGTAAACTTTTGACTTCAGATTAGAAAATAAAGTTGGTCAGGACCCAAGTATGTAAAACCAAACACCCTAGGAATGTTGCTTGAACTCACCGAGTAAATTGCAGTAGAAGAGAGAAATCAACCAGCCGTTCGAAGAACCTTCAACAGTCTGTATATTAAAAACGGGATTCCGGAGGACTATACCTAAGGAACTTTTTTGCTTAGAATAACCTGTAGATCCATTACCCCCTGAAAAACTGTAATCTCTTTTAGGAACACTTTGTATACTACTAGGAATTCAGCGAATGAATAAGGCATCTTAATTATAAAAATGTGTCTTAATCTTTTGGATTACTCACTGAGCATTAAAATAAAACTGTAGAAGAAAAGGTTAGTTAGTCTAACTCTACGAATATGTAAAATAAGGTAGGTACAAAATAAAATATTGAAAGTTCTTCAACAATATAGATTTATTTAACATTTTTTTTTCTGTATCAGTCAATATATAATCCAAAAATATAAATGCATAAGCACACTCATTTTGAGTATTAAGTAAAAAAGGTTTTAAACAAACAAAATATTACAAAAATTATAAAAAAGCGAACTTAAGCTTAAATCTATCTTTTTTCAGTCTTCCTTAAAATTTCTAACTAGCTTAACTTAATCTTAAACAACTGAATTAAAGCAACACTCAAAAAAAACGAAATGTCGAATTGAGAGATTTTGGTGTTTATAACTGGACGGATGTCGCAAATGCGATTTGTAATGAAAATCTTATGACCATAAAATCATTATGAAATAGAATTTAAAAAGTGTTGAACACATTACATCTTTTCTAATATACTCGTTGTTCTATAGTTTATTCAGTAATGAGATTTTACGTCATAAAATTATTTCTAATGACGAATAATAAATTACAATGTATTAAGTAAAAGAAATACCACTTTCTGTAATAATAAAATATTTTAAAACAAATATTTTATATTACACAATCGAAAATGATGGTAAAATGGTACTAGGTACAAGCTACGAAGCGAATGACAATGGATATGGTTAGAAATGTGTTGGTTTTGATGTTTTAAGGCCTTAAATAAAAAAACAAAAATAAAATTTAGGTTGTGTATTTGGTCTTAAAACGCAACACACTTTACAATATAGAAATTAAGACTGTTCAACAAAACCAACACAAAATTCTAACCTTAACTAATTAGTCTGTTTCCTGACTGTGTTGAGGTATTTCTTTGTAGTCTTCTAATTCTTTGAATCCTTTCATTCCATTTTCCTTTTAAAATAATAGCGATTGCTGTTAACGTTACTAACGCAGTAAGCAAACATCCGTATTGAAGGGACATTTCAATTGCAGGTATCGTAAAAGATGCTCCATAGATTCCTTCTTTAGCTAAATCTGGTAAGTCTTTGTCTTCCAAACCCTGCAATTACGTGATTTGTTAATGTCTACAATATTTATTGGCAAGTGGGGAAACTTACAATTTCTACCCAAGTAATAGGCAAAATCATGTCGTCCTCAAACATATCTAGTTGAGTCATTCCAAACGATTTCCTAACTTGTACATTCATTTGCAATTGACTTTTTCCAGCCATAGTAAAACCCAGTCTTGGATGTACATAAAGGAAATTGTCATGTTGTGGGTTTGGATTTAATCCTGATACTGCTTCTTTCAGGGCAGGATCGGCGTTATAAAAATGGGGAAACGATATAAAGGCTGGAGCTCCTATAATGTTACATAATTAATAATCTTTATTGGCGTTTAAGTATATTATATAAAAATTTTAAGTTTCTTACCATAAGCACACGGAGTTGCATTGAAAACTCCTTGTGGAGAACAATTTCCAGAATCCATATCACAATAACACTGATTTTCAGGATCAATCTCAGGTCTATCGAAAACAGTATCCGGCAAAACATACCTAAAACGGTAATGTTTTGTAAGCAATTTGGTATAATAACGTCTTATATAGAATTGGCTTACTTGTAAGCTGAAATCTTGCCATTTATGATTTTCACTTCTTTATCAAAAACAAGAGGCAAACGACGACACAGTTCTTTTTGGTACATGTAAATTGGTTTCTTTTGTCTAACTACGTGTGGTGGAAAAATTGTACCATCACCACCTTGAATTCTATAAAATAAATAATTTTTGCGTTAGCAATTGTAGATCTATTGGGAAGAATTAAGTATTTGAGTTTTAAGTTAAACTTACTTATTGCAATCATCAGTTGACCAGTGATCAATACTTTCTTCACCGTTAAAACGGTCAATGAGTCCCAGTTTGTTTATATCTTTCTTTCCTGTGTTGATGGTAATTACGTCACTGGAAGTGCCATTTCTCTGCAATGATAGAAATAATCTAATTAATAACTTTCACTAGAAATTGAAATTTTATTCTCACATTACTGATTATAAATAAATAAAAAAATAATAAGTAGATAACTTACAGAAGCAAGAATTCCAAATTTTTCAAATGGAAATTTCTTTTGATAAGACATAACTCCTTTGGCTAAAGCGTACAGACTGTCATCATATCCCCAGATAAACCTATGAGCTGGAAGGTTTAAAAATGGTTTGGCATTAAGTCCTTTTAGCAATGTTGACATGGCAAGTCTTGTCATATAATAAGAATTTTTGCTTATCGCGGCTGCTCCCTAAAGACAATACAAAACAATGAGTTCTTGATTTCAAATTCATTCCTTATGTTAACTTACCAACATGGGCATGTTAGGGACAATAATTCGATCACTTTGTCTTCTACCTTTTGATAAATCGGCTCTATATTTATGTCTACGATGTTCTTGATAACTGACGGTGCCATTCGGATAGAATTGAACATTGACTCTTTCTGAGATCTCTCTGGAAGAAATATTATAGTAAGGAAGAAAAACAAAAAGGGGAATGATTGTATCTTACTCATAGACAAATGGACCGACTTCCTTGACGTGTAACTTTTCAGCTTCTCCACGTTCATATTCGTCGACGTTTGTGTAATTGAAAATATAAACTTTTAACACTGATCTCATAAATGGGCCTTTCCATAAATTATAAGCGTTGGTGTTGTTTGCTAGGACTATATTCTAAAAATATTTGTTTTTGTTATTTTTGACTTTGGTGGTATAAAATCTATAGATTGTCAAACTGAATGGTTTTTGCTGTGTCTGATTTATTAAGATATTACATAAAAGTAATTAAAAAAAATTTTAAAGTTTGAACTTACCGATAATACGTATCCATCAAACATGGTAGTACCAAACATCAATCCCATACCCATACAGCTCGATAGGAATAATAAGATCAAACCGGTCAAAACTGGAAAAGAAAGTCATTGCTTAATAATTAGCAAGTCAGACCACACCCTATCAGTTCTATTTATAATTTCTAAATTATTCTTACTTTTTGATAATTACATTAGCATGTAATTGCATTTTAATTCATGGATATCATAAAAGTTCTTTCATAAACCATAATCAAAGAAGAGCGAGGTTACATTGATAACCTTTTTGGTCTAGACGTCTAATGATGATTTACAAAAATACAATTTATTTTTTCCCTTTCAAGTATATTTATTCAAGAATAATTACTATAATTGCTCTTTATTGAATTAAACATATTATTGGCTAAATTAATTTTATCAATCTTTTAAGTGAAAATTTATGTATGCCTGAATCTGAATAAAAAATCTAATGCGCTACGTAAAACATAAATCAAGATTGTTGTTGTATTTATGACGCTCATGTAAATATAACCAACCAACGCAAAAGTTCATTATATCATTTTGTTAAAAGTAGTCGTTCATTGAAAACAAATGTAACTTTTTACAGAAATTTGTTTACTACTTATATTGCTGACAGGGTATAAACCTTACTTTGCAGTCATACCGAAAAGAAACACAAGGATGATACAAATACATCATAAACTATAATTTAGATAAGTTTATTAATGTAGAAGATCTACAATGTTATTATCTTAGGGACAATTTAAATTATGGCGTCACTTAAAAGTGACCTATATATTCATACCGAGATTGCAATTTCTGTTCGAGATATATCTAATACTATAGAATCTAAAGAGAGAAGAGTTACATGAAAGATATTTTACAGATAACGATATATAACACATTTTGTTATGTAATATCAGGATAGATGGCACAACATAAAATATTCTGTTTCTATATGGTTTTAGAAATTTATTGTTTTATAAACTAATAATAATTATAGCAAGAGATTTAAGAGGGAATACTCTTTGAAAATAGTCTGCAATCAAGGCTACCTACAACTTGTAGGGGGGGCTTTGCTACAATCTACATCATTGAACAAACGAATACTTCTGTAGTTTTTGAAGTCTATTGTGAGAACGGTGGAGGTTTATGGAGAGTGTGGCGTGATAAAATACACACACGCCCACCCATACAAAATCCTTTTCTTATTCTAATCGGTACTATATGATCCGAAAGTAGTTATCAGGTAAATCATACAGTACAGACATTTTTGTATAGACCTACAGTCAAAATTCTCAATTACTTATAATTATCTTGAACAAATCACTATCTCTTAAACTTTGACATTTAACCTCGTATTTTTACGATCTGAATTGTTTTATTAAAATGGAACTCTCCGGCAATCTTCAATAAAAGTTGGGGTAAATTAAATACAATAAAAGATAAGAAATTTATTCAAGAAAACTTCCACATTTATCAAAAAAAGCGTGCGTCATATTTCTTTCCTAATCAAAATTTTATCTAACTTCATTCTAAAGCGACTTGAGGATCGAATAAAAAATGCAATTAATACATGAGGAGATTCAAATAATTTTAAAAAAATTATCTACTATTATTTCTGATGCAAACAAAAGTGGCCTGATCATTGAAGAGTCAAGAGATTATCTCGTGGTTGTATATACATGTCAAAATAAACACACGAGAATATTGGCCAGTTTTGTTACTATATTTACTGATCTAAATGGAGAATTAATCTTTTCGGTTCATGATTAGATTTCTTAGAATTGTTTGCATACGTATTCATGAGATTTTTGTGAAACGTAGTAACTAAGTATCGTATAATGTTCTGACTAGAATTAGATAGAATTTGAAAGAATATAAACTTATTAGATTATTAATGTATAGGTAATTATTTCTTTAAGTAATAACTAAATACAGATCGATGTAGTCAGAATTCAAATCAAAGTATTTCTTCCTAATTTTGATGTTTTGTAATATTGGTGAAGATTCACATAAAGCAAAATGAGTGTGGACGTAAAGATTCTCAACATCAAGCTGAACGATTTCCATTTGGTTTGGTCACAAAATCTTGAAAATTAAGTAGAACATACAAAATCCGTGCAGCGCCTACTACGACTAACTACCAAACCATAAGACATTGTATTCAGAATGTAATTAAGACTTTAAGCAATTTTAAAAATCAAGTGTTTCGTGTGATATAGCATATCTAAAAATAACCAGAGAAGTTAATTTGTCGAAATCTCATTGATTCTTAGTAACTTTGAACTAAGATCTGGTTTTAAACTACTTTTAAAAAAGTTTTGAATTTCTTGGAATCTCGAGAAACCACACTTCTTGTTTTGACATGACTATTACCAAGGCAAGTGTAACCATGGTTTATAGTTTGGTTTAATTAAAGTTTTCAGAATGTAAACCGTCAAATTAGTAACTCATTCTTGCGGGAAAAAACTTATTCGTAGCAATTAATGGAGAAAAGGCATCATTGTCAGCCTACATTGCATTTTCCTTGAGTTACTTTTGATAAATTGTTCCATCAGAGTAGACTGATACCACAACATGGATGTAAGTAAATACATAAAAGCAGTAGTCTGGTAAAGCCAAAAGTCAGAACATATTTATGAAATTCCCAACAGGATTTTAATTTAATTTAATCAGGGTATGCAGAAAAAACCAAAATTATGATGTAGATTATGCAACTCGTAATCATACATCAAGCTAATTTGTGGGAAAACACCTATTTTGTAAACTGAGATCTTTGCTATACTTGTTTGATGCAAAAAGTTCAAAGATCATTTGAGAAAATTTCCAAATATCTAAAATTCTTTTTACTTTCTATATGTAATTTTCAAACCTGAAAACAGTTTTGATTTTACCTAAATTTCCACGCAAACAACTTTTTGTGTTCTCGTTCAACCTTTGTAAGTCTCGTTCTTTTAGAACTATCATCAGCACAGCTTCTTTTGTTGCAAGCAACATATTAATACTTTAATGCAAAAATAGTATTTGTTACTTCTTGAATTGAGATATGTTTATCTCATCAGAAAAATGTCTCTGTTTGGAAAATTAATTGCAAGCACCTTGTATATTGCTCTACATATGTTATTGCTGAAAAATGCAGTTTTTAAATAGCAGAAAATTACAGTAATCTTCCATTGTTTATCTTTAAATGTTTGACTGGTGATTTGAATGCAAATAAAATGTATAAATAGTACCTCGGGAATATTCAATAAATTAAAACACATTATACCGCAAACAACATTAATGGTTCATTTTCAAACTTGCATCAAATTAATTGACCAATCAAAAATGACGTGATAACTTTATGTAACTTATAAGTACCTATTAACGTTTTTATAATATCTGTATTTGCTCCTGTCTTTATAGATAGATAAGTCTTTCAAAAGTATCTAAAAGAAGTACAGTGGGCTTACAAGGACATCGCAAAGAAAGTTTAAAATAGCCCAAACTCTGTAAATTTATCTATAAAATAAACTCGAGTGTCTAAGACTAGCAAAACAGGAAATATTAAAACAAATTTTACTTTTCAGAAATTTCTCAAAATAAACCTCTCCACTTAAACAAATAGATAAGAGATAAGTAAATTTAAAATTATGTCATCCGTAGTATTCCTACAAAAACGTTATTTTGCTAGTTTAGAAACAATTTTGATACATAAAATGAAAATAGAAGTTGAGAAATCCCCTAGTCTTGTTCTTTTAAAACAAAACACACAAATCTTACTGTTTCTATAAAAGAAGGGAAACAAATTGCAACAATAATGAAGACTTACCCCAAAGCTGTCTAGTTCTAAATTCATGGCCACATATAACAGTATTCTTAGGTCCTATTTCAGTTTCTTCTAGTTTCTCAATAATGTCCCTTGTGAATGCCGAACTTTTCGAAAATATTTGTCCACAATTTGTTTCTAAATCTGAGGTAGACCTATGGTGCTCGTTTTCTCTTTCCGATAGATATTCCAAATTTGGATAAATTTTTGACATTTTGTCTTTGTTCTCTAATTCACTTGTTTTTAAACAGAGGAAGAGCAATTTTTGTTTTAAACTTCACTTGTTTTATTTGTATTTAGCGTAACGAAGAAGCACTTAATAACTAGAAAGGACACGAAGTCCTCCAACTTTTGGTACTTCTTTTCAACTCAACAGTTGAAAGATTATTGAAGACTTTATCAGAGTGTTAACGATTCATATATATAAAGGAGTATCTTAATGTTATCGCTTTTAAAATAAATAACCAAAGCCATCAAATCATCAACTATTACAAAATCATTCATACGTTTTTCTTTTTGTTTTTATTTATTTTTATCTCTTTCGTGTGCCAGTAATGTACAAAAATGTGACGCGTTGGATATGCCTAGGTTTTTAGCAATGTAAACAAAAGATTTTGTTTACTACTATTTAAAATTTATTCATTTCCTAAATTAACTATTGGGAAAAATAAGAAATTTGTTAAATTCGTAAAGATAATAAAAATTTTTGTTTAGCTTTAACAGGTTGTAAAAATAAATAAATTAGGCATTATTTACCACATTATTAAAAGTTAAAATTGTTTTTCTGATTGTTGCTATTTTTAGAAACTTGATGTGAAGATGTTATGTGCATTCGTTTACCTTAGAGCAAATGTATGACTAGGACTTCTCAGCTATACTGTTGTAATCATTCTTAATTTGCTCGTTAATTGAAATCTACTTTATAACAGTCCTGAAATAGTATTTGCTTTGTATATATCTATTCTAATCCTTCAGTAGATGTCGATACCTGCTAAAATTACATAATAACGAGTACCTCCTTTATCTTGTCCTATAACACTGATTAACAAATTGAAACTTTTTTCTGGTTCCTAGTTACAAATAGGTGATCTTGAATTATTTTTTCATGCTGAATCCAAATCTGCCTTTGGTTTTTCCCTAGCACGTATATTTCTCGAGAAAAACATGATTTTGTTTCGAAATAAAACGCTAAAGTAATCAGATGCATTTTATATTATAAAATGTACATAAAACCCATTAAAATATTCTATTTGACAGTTTTCTTTTGTGTAATGATGTATTAGGATCTTCTCTAATCAGTAACCAACAGTAATCACCCAACATGTTCGAATTCCATCTTCCCTGGTACCGGTTTTCCAACGTTGAAAGGTCTTGATGGAAACGCTCCCTATGCTTATTACTCACAGTTCTCAAATTGTCTGGAAAAAATCCAAATGGAAATGTAAATAATGCATCTTTAGCGGCATATTACATTCCATTTTACGGTAAGCTGTCAACATTTCCTCGACGAGGTGTTTGAAATTTTCCGCTTTGTTGTTGCCCAGAAAGTCCTTTACGACAGATTTGAAACAATTCCACGCCACCTTTTCTTTTCCTTGTAGAACCGCATCGAAACCGCTGTCATTCATTAATTGCCGAATTTGGGGACCCACAAATATGCCCTCCTTTATCTTAGCTTCGCCAATTTTTGGAAATTTTTCTTTTATGTACTGAAAGCTTCTTCCATCACGTCCCATACCTTTTACAAAATTCTTTATTAGCCCTAACTTTATATGCAAAGGGGGCAAATAGATATTGTTTCTATTTATAAGGCTTTTATGTAAAATTTTTGTTTCTCCTACAACTATCTGCCTACTTGGGCAACTTTTCACAATATAATGCTGCGATTTAGCACGACTGTCCCACTCGCACAAAAAGCAACTGTATTTTGTAAATCCCAGTTGCATTCCTAATAACAAAGCTATAACTTTTAAATCTCCACAGATTTTCCACTCGTAGCGTTTATAGTCCACGCTCGTTAAAAGGCATTTCATAGTTTTACAAGATTCCTTTAGGTGAACTGAATATGCAATGGGAACTGAAGGCAATGCATTGCCATTGTGCAATAGAACTGCTTTCAAACTAAATTTAGATGCAGTAATGAACAGCCGATATTCTGCTGGTTTGTGTTTATGTTCAAGGGTTTCCACCAAACCGCCAACATCACTGCAGTGGGTAAGATTGTCGTTTATAGAATAAAACTCAGAAAACTTCTCTTCGCGGTTACGGAAATAACTAATTTTGGTACTGTGTTTCAATAAATTCCAACTTTTCAATGGGGAGTCAAGCTATTCGGCTTTGCTTTTGCTTAAGTTCAAATCACAAACTAAATCGTTTAGTTGTGCCTGTGTGATCAAATGAGGTTCAGTGGGATCTGGAGGAATAAACTCTGTATCTATTTAAAGCTAAACCAACTAGCTTAACAACTGCTGAATATTGATTTCTATTTAAATTTTGTTTCTTTTCTTTAAATCTTTTTTTGTTTTCCCCGTTTTGTTTTTCTTGTGTCCTTTTTTCTTTTTTTTGATACATAATCTTTCCTGATCAAGATTATAATATGGACATGGTAAAAAATCGCATCTTGTATATAAGATATCAAGTTTCTGTGAGATTCATCAAAGGAATAGATAAAAAAAGGATGAACAGTTAATTAGTTCTAAACAATAGCTTTCAGAGACCTGATGTTCTGATTGCATTATTTAAGCTTTGCTGTAGTAGACTGTTAATATTCTCTGTTTGTGTGAAGAGGCTAAAAATCAGGATTAGTGACCTAGGCCTCACAAAGGTTGCAAGACCTCTGCAGATTATCTTTGAGGTATAAACTATTTCCAAAAACTATTCGCTTTGCTCTCAACTTGAGTATCAAACACAGCTCGATAAATACTTGCATTAGAAGTACTTGCTACTAATTACGTAATGTTCGATATTTCGCATGCACATGTGTAAAACAAAAAGAAAAATGATTAATGCATAATACTCAACTGCAATTAATCTTCACTAATGGTACAAACACCATTCATCAGTCATCACTCCTCACTAAACACATTCTTACATCCTAAGTTCAATGCACAAGGCGCAAAGAGTACCTACAGAACCAACCAAGAATATGCACTTGTTTGTGAGATAAGTCTATGGGTGACGTCAACAAATTCTCTTGCCAGAAACTTAAAGTTAGAGACTGTTGGAGAAAAACACGATCATTGCTACCATACGAGATTGTGGTTTAAATAGTCTTACACGCAAAAAAATGTTTCGTTGGTGCAACAAGAAATTTAGTGGAATGTTGGACAGCAAATATTTTTGCTGTAGCAACAAATTAATTTGTTCCTAACTCTAAAATAAATTATAAATTTGTTGTATCTACCAAAGTGCTGCAGTGGCAAGAGCAGAAAATTATACTCTGTGACAAAAATATTTGTTGTCCTTGGAAAAATATTTGCTGTCCAACATTCCACTAAATTTCTTGTTGCACCAACAAAACATTTTTAGCGTGTAGGATTTTAGGTGGAATCTTAGTTGATAGGAGGCTGTTTGATATACAAAGAATCAAGACCAACTCAAAATCTTGATGTTTATTTTACTTTAAATGCAAGGATATCTACTGGAATAAATGCCGAGATGTTGTGTGCATTCCTTCTTCTACGATTGGTAGCTCCACATTACCTAAAATCGTACCTAATATCCTATCTTGAGTTATTCTTCAGATCTGAAAATTTACAACTAGCCCAGGCGACGTTGGTTGTTGTTGTTCACTCTCTTTTCTTCCATCTTCATTAACTAGAAAGCTGGGCAAAGTCCATTCTGATATGATCCAAAATGCATGCTTTCAAGTTTAATATTCATAGCAACACACAGCGAAACAATTTCAAATATTTAGAAGAGCGATAATTGGTAAATCATGAGACTCATTCACTAATTAAAAAACTTTAAGCCACAAAAGTGGTCCACCAATTCTGACTTTGAAAGGAGAACACACACTGTTTATTCTTAATTTTAGACTCTCATTACAGAGTTCCTGTTTTCCTACTTCCAACGCTAGTGGTTGTTATTATATCTGAAACAAAACTAACATATTGAGAAATCGTGAGAGTCCCTTTACTGGTTGTTGAGGTATATGTATAGTGGTGATCTCAAGTTTTGCAAAGTCTTTATTTTTCCAACTTTGAGCCATTTAAAAATTCGTTAAAAACAGAAAAATGACTCAAGCCTGGTTCTACCATCATCGTCCAAAAGAGTAGATTTTAGCAAATTAACATGGAATGTATGTATTAATATGGTTTATTACGCACTATGGTGAGAATGTTAGAATTCTTCTTACATAAAATTATAAGTGAATCGGGTGATATCAAAAACATTCTCCAAATATCTTTGCTGTATTCTTAGAAACAAAAGAATTATATTGAAATGAAGGTAAATATACCCTGGTGGTTCATGGTAAATTAAATGAATAAAAAATTACTTCTATCCTACACAACTTGATTTAAAAATGAAAGACAGATCTTTAAAAAAAGTGCCGGACCGAAGAAGTTGGTCAACGAAATTACAACCACCATGCATAAGTGTTAAATATACAGATTAAAATTAAATGTAGAAAACAAATTACTATTTACAAAGTGCAACTATAATAATGTTTTGCCGATTTACTTTTAAACTTTTTCCTTTTTACAAAAAAATTGTTTTGAAAGAGCCTACACAACTTTCTTTTTATTTTAGAGAAGAGTAAAAACGAATTTGCAATATATTGCTATAAAGATAGAAAAATATATTAATAATTGAATTAACTGAATAGTTTATTTATATTTATAAAGCATTTGATAAGTTTTAATTGTTGTTGCTGTTAGAAATGTTTTGCATTTATTTAACATCAGTAACAATATTTTTGTTAGAAAGAAAATTATCTAATTTTCTTTTATTTTTGTGGTTATCTTTAAGCATGTTATATCAAAACCAAACCAATAATAATAATTGACTTGTACATACTCAATAACAAAACAAATAATACGTATGTTGCAATTAAGTACAACTTGAACATAAGTACTATTTTTACGTAGTAGTAAAACCCGTAAAACAACTCAAGCATCAACCTTTACGAAAATCGAATCGCATGATAACACAGAAGCGAATCAGATTCACTCATGCTATTTCCAAATATCACGCCAGATAACAAAGTTAAAAAAAGTAGTGGACATACTGTCAACGGATTATTTATCGTTGTAATTGTTTTAACCTTAAATTACTTAATCTCAGATAAAAAAGAGACGCAAGGTCATGTTTCTAAATCAGTTACTAACTTAAAAAAATTATATTTATAATTATATGTATGTAAATTCGCTGTAATTTTTTCTGTCTGCGGGATTCTGAGAAAGCGATATAAAGTTCGTTGAATTTGGTTAAAGTCCAAACATTTTTACATACTGCAATCAATGTATTTAACGCATCAAAAAAAGAATACTTATTGATTATTGTTTAGACTTATTGGTACTTTCGAGTAGCGCACGCTTTTAAATATTGTTTTAGATAATTCAAAGACGGTTTAAAGCCATTATTGTATTTTTAATCTTAAAGGTGTTAAAGTCTAATATTTTAAAATTAGAGATTTAAAGAAAGAAAGACCTTCTGTGTTGAATTTTCCTGGTTTACGGGACTACTAAAGTCAACGAGTCTCTGGCCTCCATGTAAACAAATGCACGTGATTAGGTACTACAACCACTTGCAAAACGATTGGTGGCTTTGGAGTAAGTCAGTAAGCAACAAGTTCATCAGTAGTAAATGCAGTTTACCGAAATGTTATTGTGTGTAGACAAACGGAGTTTTAAATTTGAAACCTTCCATTCATAAAAATGTATATATACTATACCTACCGTCCGTCGGGGTTTGTTTAGACGGAGCTCAAAGTCTCAGCGACCAAACAAATTTCAATTTTTTTTCACGATATTTTGTTTTTAGTGTTATGAACTTTTATACTGCACCATAGATGTAAAGCTTATCCCGAAAAAACTGAGTAAATCTATACTAATTTTGCTTTAAAAAACAAAAGAAACATCTATTGCAATTTTTACTATTGTCATTAGTAAGAATCAAGTAGAAAACGAACAAATACTTTATATAATCTTACAGAAATAATATTTACAAGAAGCGTAAACAGGTTGACATTTTTACTTTTTTATGTAACTACCATCTTGAATTACACGCATACTTCTACCAACCAAAGCACACCATCGAGAATATAAACATAGATGGTTAAACATTGGTAGCATTCCAAAGAACCCATTTACAACCAATTCACTAACGGCACACTTCAATCGCGAAGTCTGAATTTCGTGTTAAGTATATGCCACCACTGGTAGATGTTTACATTAAAAATTTGCTGTCGACTTTGCTAAGCTTTGACTTCGGTGGCGAAGTTGAAACATGCAAACTGCAAATCTCCACTTCAAGTTTCAATTATATTCAGCTTTGACACATGCGCAGTTTGCCTTATTTAAAACTTATTCATTGTTTTTGTTTGCCTATTTTTGATTGTAATTCTACTATAACCCCAAAAGTCGTAAAATTAGTTTTTATTACTTTTTTATTTGTAAAATGCTGCTAACCTGAAAATCAATTTTGCAATTAAAATAAAAACAAAAATATTTAGTTATTACAACTCCAAATAAGTGTGTGAAATTGAAATTTTTCAACCCCCGAGTTGATGGACATACTTCTCGACACTCTACTTATAGTATCTCCTACGCTACGTTCGCATTCGGGAGGCCCGGGGCATCCCCGGGCCGACTGTTCTCACTAGGGTTTTTTCGTGGTTTTCTCTTGGCCAAGGCGAATGTCGAAATAGTATCTCCCACGAACCCACCACCACACACAAATGCGACAGCACACGTAAGTGCATTCCGCACCATTCACACAACCTTCACAACATAACCTCTCCTTCTTCAAAACAGCAACTTTTAAAACTGATGCTGAACTGATTCCTTTCACGTATTTAATTCATCGTTTGATAGTTGCAATTGCTTCATTAGTTGGTTGGTTAATTTTTCTGCTGCATTAGTTTATTGTGTAAGACAAGATTGGTCTAGGTTTGTTACTTAAGTAGAGTAAATTCCCAACAGCTTCTCGATACGAAAAGTTCTTTTTTAATTTCTATACCAAGGAACGAATTTGCATTCTCATCGATTGCCACTTCAAATTTATTTTTCATTTTATTTAAAATTATTTTATAATCTCATTTACTCCGATAACTATCCCATCGTCAACATATATTGCTAGGATAATGGAATTGTCTTCGTTCTTAAAAACACATTTTTTGAGTCCAAACACTTTAATTCATTTTCAATTAGCAATTTTTAAAAAGTCTATTCCATTGAAATGGGGCTTGTTTTAAACCATACAATGCTATACTGAGTTTCCAATTTTATCTTCCGTTTGAAATATTTTAGTTTCATATAAATATCTCTATCTATTTCGCCATACAGAAAAGCATTTTTTATATCAAACTTTATGATTGTACTTTTGTATTGGGCTGCAAGAGCAAATAAAATTCTTAAAGAGCTTTACGTTCACAAGACTATATGTTTGTTCGAAATCCATCCCATATATTTGTTTACACCCGCAAATTACTAATCGTGTCTTGTAACGACCGTCGTCTTTTTTTTCAAATACTGACTCACTACTCAATAATTTCTGGTCTTCTTAAATTTCTATTTTGTTTATATAAGTCCACGCGTCATTTTTTTCTAACGATTCTTTTTCTTCTTTAATCGCTTGCACCCATCTATCTTTATCTGGACAGGTTGTAACTTCTTTATATGTTAATAACACATAATCATCAAGCTTGACTAGTGGTCTTCTATTTCTTTTTCTATGTTCAAGCTCTTCATCTGCTTCTATTTGTTGTGCGCGATTGGGATATTTTTACTTCATCTTTTATGCTTTCTAGTTGTTTAGGCCACAGACCAAAATTTATCGTTGTTTCTTTTTCTGAACTGTCTCTTCTCCTTTCTTCAAATATTATATCATGGGCATCTATTATTTTTTGACGTTTTGAATTGAAGGTTCCAGCTTCATTTATATATTCTCTTATATACTCTTCGGCTTCATTTTTGGTCTCCAAAAGTTCATTTTCAGTTTCCTTGTTTAAATAATCCAAGAGTGATGAAGCTTGCCTTTTTCCATCCTACGCTTTAAGGTCAGTGGGTCCAACCAAGTCAGTACGTATTATCTGTAAAAGACAAGAAGCTGGATATCTCTCAGAACTAAAAGGCAATTTGCTCTGCTTTGTCTGTAAACCAACTTCACAAACAAGATTTAAATTCTCAAGATCATTCTTACATAAACTAATTCCATCAACCTTTTCATATATGACATAATACTCATATGATCAAGCTTTTATGCCATTATAAAACTAAATCACTTTTTCCTGTAAGCAAGGCTTCTTTTTCACGGCAGTTAATATTAACAATATACAATCCATTACTCAGTTTTGTGCCTTCCATAATTTTATTACCATTTTTTGTTATTAGAATTTTATCTTTAGCCAAAGTTACAATTTTTCAGTAATGGTATTAACACTAATTAATTCTTAGTGAAATCGGGTGAGTAGAGAACATTTTTGAGTACACAGGATGTACCTTCTATTTCTCCAACACCTTCGACCTTCGCGCACTAAGACTTTTCTACAACTGAGATTTCTGACATATTTTCACAAGAGTTTGTAACGAATAATATGTTATGGGAAATATGACTTGATGACCCAAAATCAATCACAAAATCATTTCCATATGTAAGAAATGCTACTTTCTCCTTCTTATGTTTTTTACCACATTCCTTTTTACGGAAAAAAACAATTTTCTTTGAATGATTAGACTTCTTACAGATGCTGCAGTACATTTCCCGGTTTTTAGGACAGGAACTTGCCAAGTGGCTAGTAGAATTACATGTAAAACATCTTCTGTCGTTAGGAAAGAATATTCATTTTGATTAGATTTCACTTTCTTTTCCTCTACCTAAATGTGACTTGATTTGACTCAGATTCTTGTGTTTCTTCTGCTAGAGGACGAATTACAAGGTTAGACTTTGTTTTTCATCCCTGGGAGTGGAATTCCCATATAGATTATGATGTTATTATTATTTTCAGTGCACGAGCGTCTTTACGTGTCCAATCCGCTTTTACTTTATCTTTTGTCAGAGTATCCAGCTTTTTTTCACCGCTTACGATTTCGCGAAGTGCATTTGACTTAAATAAATAATACGGCAGTGTAAACTTTCCATAGCTTATAGCTTTCTTGATCTACATACTTCTTAATATTCGGCTTATCATCAGCGTTGGAAGCCATTTCTTCTTTATGTTTTTTATTTTTTTTTTACATTTAAGTACTTTTACTCGACACAATGCAGCTACAACCAAATATTATTGTTTTATTGTTTTTACGCACTAATGCAGACTTATGTGAGCAGGCGTTCATTTTTAATTTGTTTCAAAAAAATCTACGTTTACGTTCTACCGCAGAAGTAAAACAGAAAACGATCGCGAAAATGACTCTTTTGTGTCCAAGAATCAATTCTCTAAAACCCCCTCTTTGTTGTTCTTTTTTATCTTTGGGCGTTTTAAAGATATTCCAGTTTTAAAAAAAATCGGATAATTTCGTTTTTAGCGAATATCTAGGAAGTCGCGAACTTTTTTGCAAAAACAAAAACTCAGTAAACTGAGCTCTAAAATATGCAAGATTTCTCTAATTTAACCAATTTCGCATTTCTTACAGTTTCGGAGATCCTAATAGTGAGCCATAAATTTGGTACCCACTGTATAACTAAATACACAAGTTTTTTTGTTGCTGTACCGAATTTGGCATCGGTCAAAGTTAACCTCAAAATTTACAGCAACTTAGTGTTTTTTCTGATCTTGCGTAAACGATTACAAAAAGCTTTATTCAATACACGTGCGCTGCCGCTTTTCAAGCGCTCCGCGGTTTTAGCAACACGAGGTGCAAACCGGTGATAATGAGTCAATCAAAATCAATTGACACCGATCTGGTAGTTTTATGATCAAGCTTTAAGTTAACATCGTTCAAGTTATTGCACCAGCTAATAGGTAATTATCTATGAATTTGCTCAATTATCGAAAAATAATATAGACGATTAATGCGAAAGCAGAAATGCCGAACTAAATTGAATGTTCTTTAAATAAATTATATTTCGTTGGTTTGGCAGAATAAGAAAACACAAACAGGTTGAGGTTAATATATTTATTTATTAGTGAATATAATAGTGAAACGTTCTGGAATATACAGCTTAATTCGTTACGTTATGTTACTTGTACGGTGTTTAAAACTAAACTGACTTGACCTGAATGGTCACACATGCTAAAAACTTAAAACTAAACCCAAAACTGACCCTTAAAATGCTATTGTTCTAGTTTTGTCCTTCCGAGAACTACTAATATGTCAAATGTATAACATATGCTTTAACACTACTCGTGGTTTTTGTGAAAGTCTTATTTTCGGTTTTGAAAACATTCTCCTAATTCCGAGAATTCTTTACATTGAATACGCATCTCGATTTCTTTAAATATTTACACACCGGCAATGAATATTGACCATTTGCCCATTGGCCAAGACAAAAAATATTAAGTCACTTTTGGAAGTTTCTAAACAAACCATTTAGCTTTAAATTGATATAAACAATTCCTATTCAACCTTATGGTTAATTGATAAACAACGTTTTCTTGCACCGATCTGCACTTCAACTCATTGGAACTTACGGTAATAAAAGTTATGGTATGCTTATGATAACGTAAGGTTATCATTAATTATTCGGAGGAATATACTGAAGTAGCAATAATTTGTTGATTCTGTGTAGGAAACAATTTCTATATTTTAAGCTTTACTTACAAATAATTCTTTAGGGAGTGTAACAGTATCGTTGGCTATCAATGATTATGTTTTTAAATTTTTAAGATTTGAACATTTGTTGCTGCGTTTACATAGGTGTATACCTATGAAATGAGACTTTTTTTTTCAATTTTAAACGTTTATTAACAAAAAAATGGTTACAAATTTAATCTTCAAAATAATAGCCATCGCTAGCGACACATTTTACCCATCTCTCAGGCAATTTGTGAATGCCGCGCCAAAAAAAAATTGGCCGTCTTTGGCCGCAAACCAATCATCGAGCCATTTTTTGGCTTCTTCGTGAGAATTGAAGCGCTGCTCGGAAAGTGCGTGGCCCATCGATGCAAACAAATGATAATCGGAAGGCGCCAAGTCTGGTGAGTAAGCCGCATGCACCAGCGGTTCCCAATCGTACGTCTCCACCAATTCCCGGGTCGCTCTTGTTCGATGTGGTGGTGCATTGTCATCAAGAAAAATTACTTTGTGACGCCGATCGGCATATTCTGGGCGTTTTCGGTGTATAGCGCTGTTCAAATCGGCCAATTGTCGTTGGTAGCGTGCACCGTCAACTGTTTCATCTGGTTTTAATAGCTCGTACCAAATCATACCATGCTGATCCCAGAAAACACACAGCATTGCCTTGCGGCCGAAGCGATTTGGTTTGGCTGTTGATTTGTCAGTTCATGCGGCACCCATCTTCCGACCTTTAAAATCATGCCCATGTCTTTCAAACGTTTGCAAATGGTTTTTTGTGTCACTCCCAACTGCTCTGCCATCATTTCTTGCGTTTGACCATCATCTTCATTCAACAATGCTTGCAATTCGGTGTCCTCAAACTTTTTTCGGTGGCCGGCCACGTTCCTCGTTCTCCACGCTAAAATCACCACTTCGGAATTTTTCAAACCACCTGAAGCACTGTGCTCTGCTTAGAGCATGTCCACCGTAAGCTTCTATAAGCATTTGATGAGCTTGAGAAGCGTTTTTCTTCAATTGATAACAGAAAATCAACGATGTCCGCAAATCGTAGTTTGAAGGCACGAAATTCGACATTTTTAAGAGCGAAAAAAATGCGTTGTTGTATGAAACATCACAAACAATGAATTGAATATTGTTGACAGATGACAGACGAAAAAAATAAGACATTTGGGACAGTTTAAAAATACTCCTAGCGACATCTGTGGTCTAATAGCTGAAAGTCTCATTTCATAGGTATACACCTGGTACTTTACATTTGGATTTTGTGAATTGTTATTGCATAATTTTTTATACTCGTCCACTTATGTTGTTATTGACAAAGCTCTGGCAAGTGTTTCCTCAAATAGTTTCAGTTAAGCCCATCGCAACTAAGAAATTAGTTGCTGTAATACATAATGGATGGAAACAGATGCTGCTTTTGTTTTATTTAGTGACAAAGAATATAAAGCTTTAAAGAAACTAGTTTATTTCAGTTGTCTAAAAAGCTACGTAAACTAGAATTGGATCTCCAGTCTCAGGACAGTCATAAAAGTAAAGTCACAAAATAACGTACATAGTAGCAGGCTGAGTTTCAACTCAATAAGTTCCGGAGGTATTAAATATTCAAAGACATTTAATTTTCAAGGTATATGATGGCGTTTAAGTTTTGTTGATAATCTATTGTTTCTTTGAAGTCTCAAAAGCTGTTTAGATGGAATTGCATGCGTGTTTCTTACTACAGAAAATTTACCTTCTTATGTTTTTTTTAAGATTGATCCCCAGAAAAACTTTAACATCTCGTTTCTCGCAAAATGAGGCGTTTTTAGACATAAGTTTACATCTTATACCTATGACAGACAAAGTATACTTATTCTTCGACATGTCTATTATTTCCCGAAGTAAATACTGACAAAAAACTTAAACAGCAATACAAAAAGAACAATTTTTCGATCGCGTTTATCAAAAATGTAACGAGAATGAAGAATTTTATTTTTATATTAATTTTGATCATCACTGTGTGTTTTCAATTCTATTTTATCATAAAATCAAACTTCAGTCTTATAACGCCAGTAGAGTTGCCAGACAGGTATATATGGTATTGTCCCGTATTTGACGTCGGTTTTTTTCGTCTCATGCTATACTCGTCGGGACGTCGAAATGTTCCGTATTTTAACTTCGGAACTCGAGAGAGATTTTTTGTGCCGGTTTCGAAAGCCAAAGCTCTTCCCCGGATCCTTTCGGATCTCGAGAGAAACGTAAGGGGAAATTTTTGGTATCCGTGAAAAAAGGGTCTACAAATTTTTCTTTGTTTTTCTCTGTAATGTCCAGTATATACTTATAAGACAGAGCCGTCGTAGCTTGCCGATGAGGCCGGCGTTCTCTATGTGCCTAAGAAATAAGCTTCAAAGAAGGACGGGTTCTAAATAAAACTCTAATCTTGATTAAGCTTGACAACGTTCAAAATTTGTTTGGGGCGCCAGAACCCCTCAAGTCAAAACAGAAAAGAAAAGTATGATTCTGAATATAATACATACAATCACAAGTTCAAATCAACATAAATACAATATGTGCGAAATAAATTTTTAATTGTCCTTAATCCTGAAATGATTGCCAACAAAATGCATTTAAGTAAATTTTAGTAAATACAGAATTTAAATTTAAAAAATCGAATTTAATATAAGCAGTAAAATTAGATAAAGTTTGCAGACGGGATAAATGGTTTGGCGAGGTCTGCTTTGATTTACAAAGACAAAAGTTTCTGTTGAATTAATTAATTCCAATGAAGGGAGCTGATGAAGTAATGTTTGAAAGCACTTGCAATCCATATATTTCCTGCCACCCTGTATATACTCGTAATTCTTTATATTTCTTTATATATTAGTAAAATTAATTTTGTATACTCAATCTGCGATCAGAACAAATGAAAGGGATTAAGCCCCAAATAGCTAAATTCAAATAACTGATGTAATCTTAATCTAATATTGCCTTGTCCTGATTTTGAGAAAAAAACAGGCAATCATTTTTTTCCACACTTTGAGATTTTTTGACTTTGACAGTACGAAACACCCACTCTGCTGATTGTAGCTTTAATTCGGGTTCAAATACATGTATCCAGCTTTCATCACCAGTAATAATATTATAAACTTCTTTTGACTTGCCTTCGTCGTATCTTTTTAAAGTTGCTTTGCACCATTCGACACGCTGTAACTTCTGTGTGTCCCTTAAATTGTGAGATAACACATGGGCTGAAAAGTCCCAGGCCTAACAAATAGATGGCGCTAGTTCTATTGCATTCACCGCTTTTTCAGTTAGTACTAACCTTCAAAAGACAGCTGTTAAAATTTCATGATATTCTATTCATTATTTTGTGAGTTATTGTGCTAAGAGTGACGCTACTTTTGTTATTTTCAAAACAATGGATCAAAAACCATTTCGTGTTTTAATTTTACACTGCTTCTTGATGGGAAAAAATACCGTTCAAGCGAAGCAATGGCTTGAAAAGTGTTATGGGGACTCCGCTCCATCAGAAACAACAATAAAACGTTGGTTTGCTGACTTCAAACGTGGTCGTAGAGACACTGATGATGCAGAACGCAGTGGACGTCCAACTGAGGCGGTAACACCAGAAAACATCAAAAAAATCCACAAAATCGTTTTGAATGATCGAAAAGTGAAGTTGCGTGAGTTAGCTGACATTGTAAAAATATCAAAAGAAGGTGTTGGCTTTATATTGCATGAGCATTTGACTATGAGAAAGCTCTGCTCAAAGTGGGTGCCGCGTTTGCTCACTGTTCACCAAAAACAAGAACGTGTTGATGTTTCTAAGCAGTGTTTGGCCATGTTTAAACGTAACAAACCGGAATTTTTGCGTCGATATGTGACAATGGATGAATCATGGATCCATCACTTCACTCCGGAATCAAAACGATCGTCATCTGAGTGGACAGCAACTGGTGAACCTCGTCCAAAGCGACCGAAAGCACAACAATCGGCTGGAAAGGTTATGGCCTCGGTATTTTGGGATGTGCGTGGTGTAATATTCATCGACTATCTTGAGAAGGGAAATACCATCAACAGTGAATATTATATAGCGTTATTGGAGCGTTTGAAGGCCGAAATTGCAAAGAAACGACCGCATATGGCAAAGAAAAAAATTTTGTTTCATCAAGACAACGCACCGTGTCACAAGTCAATCAAAACAATGGCAAAACTACATGAATTGAACTTCGAATTGCTCCCACATCCGCCGTATTCGCCAGATTTGGCTCCCAGCGACTACTGGCTGTTCGCAGACCTAAAAAAAATGCTTGCCGGTAAGAAATTTCGCTCGAATGAAGAGGTTATCGCTGAAACTGAGTCCTATTTTGAGGCAAAAGATAAATCGTTCTACAAAAGTGGTATTGAAATGTTAGAGCGGCGCTGGAATGATTGCGTTGTTCTTGATGGAAATTACGTTGATGAATAAAGCTAATTTTGAACAAAAAAAAACCGTGTTTTCTTTGTTAGGCCTGGGACTTTTCAGCCCATGTGTTATCTACTGACAACAGAGTTTTCTTACTCCCAAATGATCGTGTAAGATCTTGCTATTGCAGTCATGCCAATTCCCAAAGTGCTTCTTATAATTCTGTAAGTGACCGGATTATCTTCGTGAACCATTCTTTCAACAGTGGCCATATTTTCTTCAGTTACGGCAGAAATTGGTCTTCCTTCGCGTAAATCATTACTGATCGACACCTTTTCGAATTTAAATTCGTTATACCAGCTATAAGCAGTTCTTTGAGATGGCCCTTGATTACCAAATGGGTAATTGTTTGATATAGCTACCCCTAGGAGCAAGTTTTTAATGTCAGCAGGTAGAAAATTACTCACAGAACACAATTAGGTGGCCGGAGGTAAAGAATCTTGGTGAAACCAATCTTACTGAAACCGACGAAAAACAAACACGATTTTTAAGCACATCTGAGGTTGTGTTGCACGATAGAAACAATAAAGTTGGCAACTAAATCAGCTGCTGCACACATTACCAACCCCCTACTGCAACATGACCCGTGTATAACAATTCCACCCCAAACTTGCAGGGGGGGCCGAAGCGAGGAGGTAGTTAGGTTAGAAGCAATTAAACGATCATTTTTTAAATGAATTTCAACCCCAATCTTGCGCGGGGTCAACGGAGTCAATGTCCTCCAGGTGATTTAGGAAAATTGGGTTGTGGTGAACGTCGCCGCAATATTATAGTGACATGGCCATTGTTTTGCTAGTGAAGTGTCAAAGTCGCCGATTTTCGAAGTTTTTTTAACAATTTTTCAAGTGTTTGGCGTCGGATAGGCTTTCTTTAGGTGTATTTTGATTCTCTGAATGGGTATACATGCATTGGTAAAGTTGAATTTTTACTGTAGAAGTTAAATCCTAGAGGTAGCTGTATCGAACTGTTACCCTCCAAATGCAGCACGAAGCCGTTCAATACTCTGTTTCTAAGATAACGAACCTTTGAAATTATAATAAATCATCGCTCTAAAATCTTCTCTTGTTAGATGCATTTTCACCGTACTTGGATTACTTCGTAGACGGATTGAAAAATAACTGATGCAGTTATACGAACCAAATTTGAACTGTCAAACAACAAAACAATAACCATTTGTTTCATAGCCTAGTCGATTCTTAGATGCATAAGATCTGGCAGTTTGCAGGAATTATCGTATCACACACCGAACGCAGTCATCTTGATACGCTTTTGAACAAGAGCTTGTATGAGGATCTTCCCGCGGACGCATCTCGGTGTCCTCCTCGAATAGCCGTGGTACTGTTCCCAGATATGGGATCGATTTCGTAAAATAAAAAAAACCGGAAGAGCCAATGGAAAAGGAAAGGCTTAAAAAAGCCTTATATGCATCTGCGGTAGTAACCATATCTAACAATGCAAGACAAGATACATAATGTTCCAGGTACTATTTAATTTCAGTAAATTAAAACTGCAATACAATTAATATTAAAAATTGTAATTCACTCTTTACTTGTTTGTAGAAACATTCACATAAAATTAAAGTAAAATAAAGTTTTGGGATTTTGTTTTCAACCTTCTCAGTTTTTTCTTTTTATAAATCAATCGTTCAAATCAAATGATATCATTGGATTAAGTACACGAACATCTTTACTAAGCCATTAATTATGAGTAATACCACTCCTTGTAAATGCCATTAGTATTAAAGAGAAATTAAAAATCCGAATTTTAACAATGTAAAGATTATGTCGAAGAATTGCAAGTCTCAACAACTTGACGCAATATGTTTTTGGTTTTTCAAAAATTTGAATCCAGTTGAGAGTTTTTATTAAAAGATAAAAATATTAAAGCTACGAAGAAAAAAAATTAACTAAAACAAAATTAAAACATCTGAATAAAGCAATGTTTTCAAGACGATATAAGACCATTTTATATTTTTGTATTTTAATATAAAAAAATAAAAGAATCTGCAAATTTCAAACAGAGAAGATTTACAGTAAAGTTTAAAATTGCAATTTCGGCAAAATTCCCATAACTTGGGTATAGTTTGAAAATGTTCTAAATGAATTACTACATACAGAGCGAGTCTGTAACTTGAAATAAATTCAGTAAATCAAAGACATACTGTATAAATACTTTTTTAATAAAAAAGACCGCAACTGAAAATACTAATCGACTTGTCCCAACATTTTTTTTTAAAAAATTGTCTTGGATTTACTGAATTTATTCCAAGTTGTAGACTAGCCCTGTAAATAAACAAATATCTACAACATATGTAATTCTAGCATTGCATTCATTCTAGTTTGAATTATTTAGTGAGTTATTTTAAATTATTATTACTAAATTAGTAGACTTTATCTTTAGCATCATTATACTCATACTTAAAAGTGTATAACATGTAAATATCTTAACACATTTTTCTTGGAGTGGGAATGGTTTAGATACATTCTTAATTTTTTGTTTTTAAAGTGTACAACATTCACCATATTGTTAACTAATAATAATTACGTCTTTTATTTACATATATTCAATTTTTCATTGCTGTTATTAAAAATAAAGAGTATCTTTGTAAACATATGAAATGCCAAAGAGCAGACTTCAAGCAGGTTTTCAAATAAAATTATTGTTGACATTTTTTTAAATATTTTAAGTCCACTTGGTTCACTACGTTTTTGCAAAATATAAAAGTCCAAGTTTCAAAGATTAGGAATCCCAAAATACATAATTTGTTTCTAAGATTTTTGCCAATCATTCTTCAAAGAAACTACTACTCTTATAAATAAGCTGTATAGGTTAAACGAAAGATAAAAATATTGGTCCGTATATAAACATTAAAATATTTATCAACAAAATGTCTAGACTAATTAATTGATCTTTAGTTTTCTTTTATTTCTTATTGCCGTATTTGTTGTCTGTGATTTTCCTTTGGCTTTTGCAATTGGAAAAATTTAATTTTTTGATTTCATAGAAATTGCAAAAATTGGCAATACTTTAAAATAAACAAAACAAGTCTTACTTTTTGATAAATTTTTTTTTATTTTTGAAATTCCATGTAGCTGGTTAAAAACACGTAGACTTATTACTACTTTTTCTGGAATTTTTATCAAAAAATTGAACGGTTCATCAAATAGGTTAAATGGGGAGACGATAATGAGAGTTTGTAATTAAAATTTCCAAACAAAAGATGCGTGAAACTCCAATGACACGCTCTTGCAGCATTAAGTTGATTTATCAAGGGATTAAAAAAAGTCTTTTCTTTGTCTTCTTTTAAATATTAATTAAATAAACTTGCGAAACAAGTTCACATTATGAATATTTCCGTTTCAGATACAAATTTGTCATGTTAAAATCACAAGGGTTTGCACATTAAATAAATGTAGGTTATCTCTAGCAGACAGGCAATTAAAATTATTTTACAATGTAATGGAATTAAAATTATTATTCGGTATTTAATGAACAAAATTTAATTATTGACATTTTGGTTTTTTTTTCTGTGGCAAAATAACTTATCAATAATTTTATAAAAATTGTTTAGACTACTTTAGAGTTTCAACAGGATTTGCTGATTAATTTCATCATTTTGTTTTAGTAACGTGTTAAGCTTTATTATTTTTGCCTCAATTTAAGTGTTCGTTAGGTTATCATTGCAATTGCGAAAGAAAAAAAGAAGAAAAATTAATTAGATTTCGATGTACCTACATGCGCAAAGAAAAAATTTAATTTTGTCTATGTCGGTTTAAATTAATAACCAGGCAATGAAATATATTTTCATGGCACGATATTCAGCACCTACGTACATATTTATTTGCATGTTCACCATCAAGTCGAATTTAGATGATCTAATCACATAATTTGAAACATTGGTGAAATCTAAATCTAAAATGGTGTATAAGACCATGGTGGAATTCAACTGCACACGAAAAAATGATCCTAATAACAACAAACAAAACAAAAGCGCCGATGAAAATTTGTGCAGGTTAGAAAATATTATAACGAGAAACTTATAATTGAAAAACAAAAATTGAAAGTTTTTGTGTTTGAGGTTATTTTAGAAAAAAATAAAGACAGCTTTGATTGAATGGCCAATTCGGAAAATTTATCTCGATATTGCACGTTGCTTTCCAGATACTGAAAAAAAAATTTTTAATTCACTTTGACACTATATTTCGGATATGCTTTACACACATAAGTTCATATAAATTTACTAAATTCTTATGAATACGCTTTTAAAGTGTAAGGGCATCTTACAGATACATCCTGTATTATAACCTCGTATAAATAATATTCAATACTATACAGAGTGATTCAAATTCAAGCTTAAGTATGAAGCGCTTGCTCACCATAAAAGATAGTAGAGAATGGGTTTATTATTAAGGCAAGTTTTTATTATTGCTAATAAGAATAGATTGTCAAAATAGTCGAATGACATTTTTGTTTCGACGGTTTCGTGGAACCATCATAAGGTTCATTGTTTCTTATAAATTTGGTATTTATGTCACTCGACAGGATATTTTATGCTGCTTTCGACGATAGAACAGGGCCGGATTTACCGCGTAGGCAATCGAGGCAGTGCCTGGGGACCTCCACCAAAATAGGGCCTCCACCAGAAAATTTTATGTTTGCATTATAAAGAATAAAGATCAATAAGCAGGGATAGAAAGGAACAAATTTTTTTAATCTTTTATTTTTAAATTAAAATTATGATTTTTCTAAAAGAATATTTTTTGATTATATTAGTCATAATTAATTACAAAAGACAAATAATTGTATAATAAAATTATAGTTTTAAATTTCGCTCTATTTTCAAAAGAACGGTATTCTACTTGATCGATATTCAGTAAAATATCGATGCAGTCTGTTTGTGATATATTTATAACCTAAACGTGCAGTTACATAGGGGCTACCACCAGGCCTCCATCAGAGTAAATCCGGCCCTGCAATAGAAGATATTTTATAATTAACTTGAGTTACAAGAAAGATGCAAAATAAAATAGGTATGGTATGATGTGACATGTAAAATATGCAGGAATGTATACGAGCCCCATCAACTATAGGTTCGGCCACGTTAGAATTTTATTTTCTTTTTTAATTTCCTTATATTAAAAGAGCAAATTACAAATAGTAGTTTGAGTTGTTGAAATGGTATGTAACATAGGTATTTATTAAATACCTACTGTTGCAAGTTTATCCAGAGATGTATTATAAAAAATTATTATTACGATATAATGCCAAAATTCTAGTCAACTATATCCTCGGACGCATTCATTTATTTGTGATTTTCTGGTACAGTATATTAAATTAACACACATAATAAGTCTGTTCAGAGCACAATTTAGAATTATGGCTTGAGGTAAAGCTGTATCTGCAAAAATTCGCAACCTGATTATAAATTCGCATAGATTAGGTGAAAGTGAGCAAAAAATCGCCAAAAAACTATTGCTTCCAATCTCTAAAGTTGCCTACATAATTGAAAAATATAAAGAAACGGGATTATTTGAAAATGGTAAACGCTCAAGACATACTCCACAAATTTCAGACCGTGATATGCGAGGTTTGACTAAAATTGCCAAAGAAGACCAGCACCCTAATTTACGCGATTTAAGTAAATTATAGTCTGACAACTTTAAAAAACCCGTTTCCATTGTGACAACACGAGAATATTTATTAAAGAAGAGATATAAATTTTATAAGGTAGGGACAGCGTGTTTGTTCTAATTTTACAAAGCTACAAATATTCATTTCTTAATAGGCAAAGAAAAAGCCTCTGTTAACTGTCAAACAGAGAAAGAATCGGCTGAAGTAGGCTAAGGAGCGATAAGATTGGACTGCAGAACAATGGAGCAGAGTCATATTTAGCGACGAGTCTAAATTTGACGTGTGCGTTGGTGATATGCGAAAACGAGTGATCCGCAAAAGCAATGAAACATATCACAAAGGCTGTTTGAAAAGGACCGTAAAATTTCCTTCTAGTATTATGATATGGAGATGCATGTCTTATAAAGGTTTAGGACGTTCATACTTTATTAATGGAACAGTAAATAACCAAAAATATATAGAGATCTTGAAAACAAGTTGCTTCCATCTACTGAGCTTTCGTGGGATAATGCGGACTACAACTTCCAATAAGATGGCGCATCATGCCATACCACCAAATCCACTAAGACGTGGTTGCAGAATAACGAGATAGATACGATAGATACCATGGAATGGCCTTCTAGCAGCCCAGATTTAAATCCCATTGAAAGTGTGTGGTTAATTATGAAGAGAAAACTGCTCGCGGAACCGCAACGCACTTTGCCCGTATTGTGCCGGAAAATTGAATTCACATGGAATTCTGTAAGTCCGCAGCAATGTACAAAATTAACAGACTCCGTCCCGGCTCAAATTAGGGCTGTTATTAAAGCAAAGAGCGATGTTACGCGATATTAAATGTGGTGTCCGAAGTTATAATGGACGGTCATTTTTCTATTTCAAGTTTATTGTTATTATTTATAATAAATATTTGTAAAAATTTTTAACAATAAGTATTTAATAAATACCTATGTTACATACCATTTGCAAAAACCCAAACTACTATTTGTAATTTGTTCTTTTAATATAAGGAAATTAGAAAAGTAAATAAAATTCTAACGTGTCCGAACCTACACAGAGAAAACTGCAATAATAAAATATTGCACAATGTTGTTGTAGTAATTATTGTGCACCATTTCCGCAGAATTGTCATTTATTTTCAAAAAGGGTTGCAAATAATTTTTGCTAAAGATTGTGCAATTAAATTGTAAGATCTACCTCGACATTTTTTTTGTAAAAATGTTGAACACCTTTTGGATACCTTTTATTTGACTACAATCTAATAATTCTTTACATAATAATAGCCATTTTTATGCAACTAATATAATATTCGTCAGCCAATGTTTAACTAAGTTTTTTAACGTTTTGTTGTGTTGTGGTCCATACCAATTGTAGCATTTTACACAAATTGTCAAATGCCCGGCTATATATTTTCAGTAATCGAAAGCAATTATATTATTTTTCTATGTTCGCCCTTCAATTGCGTCATTCTTCTTCGAATGCATTGTGCGGTCTGTTTTTAGCATTGTTTTTAGTATACTTTACAAATATTGGCGCCACATGAACCTGTATTAACGAGAACAATTCATAAGTCAAAGTATGGTGCAATCGTGGGCAGCGTGATCGTATCTGTGATTTGGTGTTTTTAAATAAGTTAAATTGAAGTAAGTATTATAATATTACTTTTTAGCTACGTTAGGTATTGATACTAATAATTCAGTATCAAATTCAATATTTGAATAACCCCATTATTTATAAAATAAGTGCGACGGAAAAAATATTCATCATACTGATCAGCCATTATAATTATAAACTGCATGTAGTACGTAACGTATGTACGCGTATTAAAATTTTGTTTGTAGATTTTTGATACCAAACATGAGTCAAGATTTTATTCAACAATTATTGCAGGAATGGGATCTACCAGCTTTATGCAGCGTTTTTTGTTGGTAAGATGTTTGGATTTTTAAAGAAAATGGGGAAGTGGGAACAAATTCGAATTTGTTCAGTAAACTTATTACAAAAGAACTGTAGTTGCATTTTCGTTCTATTACAAACAATACTGTCCTGAATTGAAATCCGAATTTAAAAATATTAGAATAAAGAAGTTACAGCTAATAAAACTATAGAGTACCATTTCTTTTTTATTCCAGATCATGAAATTGATGAGGAATCATTTTTAACGCTTAATGAAAGCGAGATTAAAGAGCTGATTCCAGCTATAGGAATTCGTAAAAAAATTTTTGTTAAAATATAACGCATTTCTTATTGAGAGAGCGGTATGTATTTATTTTTCTATATACAGGATGTTTGAAAATTATGGTTATAAGTTTCAAAGCGATGCTGGGCCTATTCTCAATCTACGATCAAGTTCACGCTTTTAATTAAAATTCAAATAAAAAACGTTATTCCAGCTTTATATAATCTTATAAAAAAAAAAGTAGGCTAAAATCTGTTAACATGATGGAGAATATTACAATTAATCACGGGATAAGAATACGACCCATCTTCAAACCATTCTCATTTCAGTGAAAGAAAACTTAATTATATTCGATTAGTTTAAATTTCATAAAAAAGCAATGTAGGCATAATTCGGAGGGTATATGTTTAGAATAAAAGCGTAAATAATTTTATACACAGGGTGTTGAAAAAAATAGTTTAAAGATCTAAGGGCATATGGTACCTATCAGAATAAAATCAGATCGATTAGTTAAACTCTTTTTAAATTTAAAACAAAATAGACACTAAAAATGAATACTTTGAGGTAGTTTTGTTATTGATTGGGCTAAGTGTTAAAAGTGCACCCTGCTTGTAATAAAAAATATTTAAATAGAATAACAAAAGGGCAAACAAATGAAACGTTATGGCTCTTTTTCACACTTATATGTTTTTTAAAAAACACACACTTCTAAAACATATATTAATGAAATCAAGTGCTTTTTTAACAGACATAGAAAATTACCTATGTCTGATTTAATAAAGCATAGCTAAACAAATTTTAAGTTAATCACGTAATTAACCAATCAGCTATAGTAGAATAATTCAAATACAAATCTGAAATTCTCCAATTCGATTAGACTTAATCACTTAATTAACTTGACCAAAAAATTAACTATGCCCTATGATTGGTCTCAAGATATAAGGAAGGAATTTCAATGTAAAATCTTTAATGCTGAATTCTATATCTGTTACGCATTTTTGAATAGAACTAGCAAATCACACGAACAAATGAACAAATGAAAATTACACAATAGTGAAAATGTTAGATTATGGTGGCTTCAAATAATAAAATACGCTTTATGAAACTAGTAACTAAACGTGAAATTCTTAATTAAAAATTCCATCAACAGATAATAACTTATACCATGCGTTTCATAAAAAGTAATAAATTGTACCTACTACTAATTAATTTTTCAAGGCTATAATATCAAGTGAAAATACAGATGAGTTAGCATCTGGGAGCACTGATACTAGTTAGTAATGGCAACAATAGCATTCAAAGTATTGCTGATTTAGATGACATACATCCTCAGAATTATTATCCACAAAAAGCAACAGTAGGTGCATCTTATGTAATTACCTCATATTCAACGTCACCTCGTGAGGTGAGATTTTTAAAAAATTAAATAGTAAATAAAAACTAATATTATTTACATGCCTTCCTTAATTTAGACGGTGAGGAAATTACTTGATTCAACTGAAGAGGGGTTAATTATTAAGAATAGTTATGGGAGTTCAAAGCAGTTTTTACGAAGTAATCTATGCACTTTAATAATTAAAAATGAACTGAAACATTCTGATGATAAAAGGTATCTGAATAACATATATAAATTTCTTGTTATCTAGCTATATTTATGCTGCTTTTCGTTATGCAGAATAAGTACTGAAAGATTTAAGCAACTAGCTCAAGAAATTAATAACATTTTTATCCACGAGGATCCATCAACATATTATTTGCCATACACTAGAGGAAAGGTAGTGGCCGCACGTGGTAAATTGTGGAGTACTTACGTTCACCAACGTAAAATATACAGAGAAGCTGGATTGATTAAGAAGCAAATAACTGTTGAACCATCAACATCAAGTAAGTAAAACAATGTAGATAAATTGCATTTGTTAATAATTATCTATGCAGATGATAAGAGATTTGTCAATATCAGTGGGGAAGATGAAGATTCATTAATATGGCTGAAGAACAACGGTCAACCCTTTGAAGATGTATCTCAACATTGGCGTAAAAATACAAAGTTACGTGTGCAGTTGTTCAAAGACGAAACTATAGCGGACTATTTTAAAAAATATCCTGCATTACGTCTTCAAACTGGATACATTTTGGTAAGACACTGCCTACTATATTAGTTAGAATAATGTATTATTAATTGCAATTGATTTTACAGCTTGACATTGATTTTAATTACTTATTTGAAGATAAACAGAATTTATTATTTACAAAGTGGCCTATGGTCTCAGAACTACTCTTCAAGACTCTACTTAAAAAGAAAGATTCATTATTAAAAGATTGTCTAGCTCAGGAAAAATATGATACACTGAATGAAGGTAAATTTATAAACAATAATTGTTAATTACTTAATGCAATACTCTGAATGGCTACAAATGCATTTGCAGATGCAAAAGAAGTGATGGTCTTGAAATACCTGCCTCTTTTACTTCAGTCACCTTTGATCAAAGCTAAACCCAAACACTGGAAACCAAGCAAGAGAGAATTAATTGATGGTTTCGTTTTATTTATACATGTACGCTTTTACAGTTGGTACTTAAATATTAATTTTGTAATTTATTTTATTGATTTTATTAGGATATCAGTGATTTAAACAAAAAAATAGAAGAACGTCAAACAAAATGTGAACAGTTTAAAATACCTGTTCAGCCCATCCCAATTGTTGTTGGACCATATGGTCATTGTCAGTGTTTTGTGTCAGTAGATCATGTTCTGTACGGTGTTGAAAACCCAATCAAAGCTATTGACGTGTAACGATCGTTATCAGTTTGATGTTTAATTATATATATAATTAATAATTATTTTTCAGTTTACTTTTTGTTTATGTATATGTACTACTGTGATTGAAAATGTAGGAACTCCAATATTAATCTAGAGTGCGGTTTTTTTTAGTTTTACACATTGTAATTATGACTTGACATGCAAATCTTGACATGTCACAGTGTCCTAAAACGCTGCCATCAAATTATAGTTTACTACAAAATCCAAAAACTTTAATTTGAAATTTGCTTCATTTTATTGAATTAATTTATTAAAATGTGAAGACATCTATAAGAATGTAAAACACAAAAGCTTATTTTAATAAATCTAAATAATCTATTAGACAGTGTATTAACAATATCTATAATTTTGTGTCAAAAATACATTTAGAAAATTTAAAAATTGGGTTTCTGTTTTATCGATCACAATAGTATTTAGTAGTATAATAGTAATAGTATTTCATTAGAAATAGATTTTTAAGTTTATTTCCAGTTTTATTGCAATATGTATTTTTTTTTTGTAATATGTATTTTTTATTGTAATATGTACAATATTTTGTAAAATAAAATTCTATACAATTATATTGTAATAATTTACTCCAATTTGTGGCGCATGCATACCACAATTTTATGCAGTTAAACATTCCAAAATTAGTGAAAAATATTACGCAAAGAAAGTAAAATATTTCACTCATTTGTTGTTCCGATAAACACAAATAAGTAATGATATATACAACATTCGTTAACCTTTTTACCGCATATGAGCATATTTATTTTTACAACTTTGTACACTTTTACACCAATTGTTGTCATGGAAATACCTACAATTTATGTGATATTCTCTGTACAACAAATGTCAATCTTTCAACCACCGAATAAAGGAAACTTGCACCTAATGTGTTTAGTTAATGTTGGCAACCTGTGCCAATAAAAACCACAAACGATGTTTCACAATCTTGTTATGTGTATTGCTCCAAATTGGTCTTGTCACTATTTTAGAACCAATTTGTAATACTACACATTACAATTGTAGAAATAAAACCTAATCATTTTTCCCTGTGTATAGTTGGCGGGGCTCGTATACATTCCTGCATATTTTACATGTCACATCATACCATACCTATTTTATTTTGCAACCTATAGTTGACGGGGCTCGTAATGTTATAAAAAACATTATTAACCGAAAACGAAATACTATTCTTTGTATTGAAATCGATACGAAGCCGAAAAGAAAAAGCAATTAGAAAAAGTAATCAAAAACGAAAATGTCATTTTCAACTGGTTAATAACGTTATTGTTTTTACAACTTGTTGGAAATCAAGCGCTCGAAGTACAAGACACAGTTTATATTCAGGAAAATTAATACATACGGGATTACTAAGGCAGTAAGTACAGCACCGAACCGATTAATTAAAGCACACACTTATTGTTTGTTATTTTCACTTTGGCATCACTGTTTTTTTTAAAATTGGCAGCACTGTTTCTGGTTTGATATTTAAATCACGCGTTGGAGGTTTATCTTACATACTTCACACCGTTTATGTACATGAAGTCATAAACAACCTTTGTTATAAGATTTTGTTTTAAAGATAACATTTACATTAGTAAAAAAGATGCTAGGAAAAGCACCGTAAACCTTACATGGGAATTGGCCGAAACTGGACTGCGTGTTAGTGCAGTGACTGTGCGTCGTAGGCTCAAAGAAGCAGGAAGACCTGCTAGAAGACCCGTGCTGACGGCAGCTATGAAAGACAAAAAAAATCGCATGGGCAAAAAGATATGCCCAATTGGACTGTGAAAGAATGGAAAAGGGTATTGTTCTTTGTTGAATACTTAGTTTGCTTGTAGAACCCATTTTCTTTATTTTCTTTTACATTTACAAAATTATAACATCTTAACATTACAACAAAACATTTTAACAAAGAACAACAATTAACACACTAACATAAGACAAAGACTTCTTCTTTTTTTGTTCTGAAAACTACAACTACACATACATCCGACCTAACCTATACCAACCGCCTCGCTCATAACAACAAACATTCTCAACATTAATTCTTTGATGAGAACCATTTCATAGTGCAGAGACAACAGTTTAGGTTACTGCTCAGAAGCGAACAAGAAAAGATTAAATTCTACTCACATTATTCAAACCACTAAACATCATCTTAAACAGATGTTTGGAGACGTTTCACTTTTCATGAGCCTGGTTCACTTGTGCCTATATCTAGAATGATGAACAGTGAAAAATACCAACCACTCTTAATAGAAACGATGATTCCAGAACTACAAAAGCAATGGCCTGCGGGTAACGGTATATTTCAGCAAGATCTAGCGCCCTGCTATACATTCAGAAAAATGATGAACTTCTTTAAAGATTATAAACTAACTGTTTTGGACTGGCCGGGGAATCTCCCTCACGTACATCTCACAGAGATTTTGTATGCAAAATACGTCTGGGAAAAAGGGATTGTACTACGAACGAAAAACTTATTTCGGCAATTTCTGAAATATGGTTCAGAAATGAAACATTATTCACTACATGTCAAAATCTAATGGAAACGATGCTAAGGCGTATCAGTAATTTGATAAAAACTAAACTACTTAACTTTTGTTATTAGTAAAAATAAAAATTTTTTGCAAATATTACGAGTTGTTTCAATTAATCTGTTCGGTACTGTAATTGTACATACTGAAGCTAAAACTAAACCATGGAAAACAGGGCCGAACAACGTATAAAAAAACTGTTTTGTAATGAATAATCTCACAATGTGCAGGTACTATTTACTTCTAATTAAAATTGTAAATAAAAGCAATAATGCGCTCTGCTCCTACTCTGGAAAATACCAATCATACAATATATCCCGTGGATGTTCTTGATTCCGAAAAGGAGCTAAAATAGGACTGGCACAAATTTGCTCGGAGTAGTACGCACATATTGCAGGATTATATATTATACATGACAATTTTTTACTTACTGTCTTGTCCTGTCTCATACAGATTAGTTTAACCCTAGTACACAAACGCGCGACTAATTATAATCAAATAAAGTCGGCGAGAGTTGACATTTAATAATGACGGTTTTTTGAGGTTCTCTTCAGTAAATTGGATAGGTTTAGAAGTTGAAAAATTGAAAGTATCCAAAAAGGGATGTTTTCAAATGTATCTCTATATTTAAATAGAAAGTTCCCAGTGCGTGTCAATGACTATTGTTTTACGTATCTGAATTTTAAAAACAAACTAAAGAAATAGATGCTGTTAGTAGCGTAAGCGAATCAGTCAGTGGTTTAGATGAATAATGCTATCGGCGGTATCCGTAATGATGTTGCACACTTAGCGGATTCGCCATAAATTGTCCTCCGGATTTTGTAGTCTGCTGCCGAGTTAAAAGAAAAGTGTTGCAGGAAACTTAGTTACTGTAATATAATATGATTTTTATTTTATACTAGCTGCCCGTCTCGGCTTCGCAAGGGTGGAGTACCTAATGAAAAAAATAAGACAATTTTCCATTTCGAAATTAAATTACGATTAAAATAAAAGAAAAATCTTAAGAATTTATATACTTTATTGTAAAGCTTTGTAATAAACCACATTTTTAGTTTTTCCATTTGGACAGTACAAAAACTTCCTTACATACACTTCGACACTTTCGCCACTCTGCTGGCGGCGCCATCTATTGTATACTTCGGGAACCACTCGAAATGACGTATAAGAGAAAAAATGTTTTTTTACGTCTTTCCATACATTTTTTTGGAAATTTTCTTTTATACAAACCTTCTCCTGATAATAACAAACACAACAAAAAAAGAATTATCCAATTTGGTTCAGCCGTTGTGAAGTGATACCGCCTTCATACATTTTTGCGATTCATTTTTATTTATATAAATAAATAATATATATATATATATATAATACATATATAAAATAATATATAGATAGATTGACGCCCAGAACAAAAGATTTTAAGAAAACTATGTTTTAAGAGATTTTATAATTAGAAACCACGAATGAAATTAACCGAGATAATAAAGTTATTTCAATGTTAAGCAAAACGAAATTATTTATAAAAACCAAAAACGTATCATAAACGGTATTTTGAGAATCATTCATACGAAAGGCGTAACGAAAACGATATTTGTTATCTTTCACATCCCTGAAAATATGTATGTAGTTGAGGAATTCGTGAATTATAGAAAGTCATTTTACAAAAGTAAGTTGCCTACAGTTTTAACAAATTTTACAGAAAATTTGCAAGAATTTCTAAACGATATTCTTTTGACCACAAAGGACCGAACAGATAAAAAGACAGTTACTTTAAGTTTACTTTTACAGTCATGCCTGGTTGGTGAATTAAAACCTAAAATAATAGATTTTGGTGTAAAAAATACCCGACAGATTGCTTCCTACCAGTTGTAAAACAACTTGTATCAAGAAAAGGCTACTGTACAGTGTGTTCCAACAAACTGTGCTAAAGAAGATCGAGCATCGTTATTCGTAAAAATATCTAAGGAAAGTTGTAGAATAATTATCTTTATGCTCTAAAACTATCTTCAACTGTACAGACTGTTCCATAAAAGCGTCAAGTAAAACACCACATATGTTTTAATATTCTTATACTTCAAGCTTGCTGATCGCAACAATATATCATTATAGGTCAAACTTAAATATTTCCGCATTTATAATTGTCATTGTAAAGTTTTCTAAACTTTTGGACTAGAACTGGTAATAATAGAAATTAATTAAAGTTACGTCTAGCTTGTTCTATTATATAAGGTAATTGAGGTAATCGAGAAACAAAAGATTGTTATTTTTGTCCATTTTTTAAAACAAATTGCTTTGTGTCTGTTGTGATTTAAGAGAGCTTGGCCAACACCACCTATATAACAAGGCCAAGCGGCACGAAACGTGACGTCATCAACAGTAGGCTTTAGAATTAGGAGGTATTACACTTCATTTTATAAGCACGTATTAAACTTCGCGTTTAATGTAGTACTTGACTGCATTGGTACTTTTTTTTACATCTTGTGACATGACCATGATGCTATTGTAATCAATAAAGAATAATACACAGCATTTGATGTATTATTATTCTTGGAAGTTAAGACTTTAAAATACCTAGAACAATACTGGAAGATAATACATAATTTGCTACTCATACATAAATCTTTATTAAAATTTAAAAAATTAAACACAAAAAATCTTACAAAAAATTAAACTATAAATGATAGTTAAAACAGCAAATACATACCCTGTCATGATTATTAAATTTCTTCGTTTAAATTCTAATATGTTTATATTTTAATATGTTATATTTACATACAATTATTCACATTTATTTATATTTTATATGCACATATATATTTTATTCTATTCCAACATCATTTCTTGATTAAGGAAATAAACTAACTAACTAACTAATTAAGAGAAACAAATATGTATATGTATAATAATTAATAACTAGCACAATATTAGTAAAATTTCAACTTAAACAAACCACATACCCACTTATGTGGCTATTATATTTAGATATCTAAATGGGACTCTTTTTTACACTTTCTTATCTAGTTTTTGTCTCTTGCACATAGGCATATTCTTTTTATTTACAATGTCATTCTGCTTTTTTTTATAATTATTTAAGAGAATGTTTGCTGAAATATGTAAATTTTTTTTAATTAAAAATTCACTAGTGTGACTGACACATGCATGACCAATAAAAACATGATCAGGTATATTTTCCATTCTCAAAGAAATCACTGTGGCACGTTGATTAATTTGTTTTACAAAAACATGCTCTATTGCGGACGAAATAAGTTTTTGAACGATGATGTATACAGAAGCCACAATCCTAACCACATCTTCATGTGGATAACTTAATCCTCCTCTATCACTAGCTGCAATTAGTCTAGTTTTTTCAGAATTGGATGTTTTTAAGAACTCTATACAGTAATTGCATTTGAGTTTTTTAGTAATTTGATGGCTACAGTAGCCACCAATGTAGGTCAACAGAGGCTACATTGTATCTGATATTTCATCAAGATCATCTTTGTCGACCATGCAGTTGTTAGCCAAAATATCAGCAACGTTACATTCGCATTTTCTTCCTGACTTGGCAAACTTGCACCGTCCACACAATTAATATTAAATATAATCTCACCAAAATTATGTGATGTTAAGGCAAGAGGCATTACAGCCTGTATCCTTAATTTTGCCTCTGATTCGAATATCTGCCGAACAGAAACGTGATATTGCGATCCAGCAAGTTGACGGTACTTTCCAAATCGTTCCTCTAAATTGTCGGTTTGGATCTAACCACACAAGAAATAATTGAAGTTTTCCTTTTCTAACAAAAAATTCGACATGTGTATTAATGCCTCTGTGGTGTGTTTCAAAGCAAAATGGGTTTCTTTTGTTAACGTAATACCATCTTCCAGAAGTTCCCATTTACTAAGCCAACTTAAAAAAAGTCTTTAAAAATGAGATAATGTAAATGGATGTAAGGGTTATTGGCTCTTGAAATACATTTCGCAATCTCTGTCCGTTCAAAGGCGTTTTTACATTGACAATATCCCACCACCGGGATATGATTTCAATAAAATTGGCTGTGCCTTCCCAGTTTTTAAAATGTTTCCTGGGTCCTAATTCCTTTAGTACGATAGATATACTACTGTTAAAAATATTTACAGCCAATTTTACGTTCTGTCTTTCCAAATTTGAGGGATACAGCGTTTTTAATGACAAATTAAACCCGTACTTTAATAGCGAGGTACTTTCTGACGCATGCATTTCCTTTAAAGCTTCAAAAGACGCCGTTTCACTAATTTCCATATTGGAAAAATTTGGATACTTGAAGTCTTGATTTCGTTTGTTTAACCAATTATTACGAACATTTTTTAATATATGGACAGTATCAATTACAAAATACAATGGCTTATTTTCATCTGCAGGATTGGGATACACAATTTTGACTTCTGGCGAATTACTAAAGTACGATATGGCCTTTCTATTTATACTGTGATTGTCAGAAACAACACCCAAAACTTCAAAACCAATGTTGTGTAATCCAATCACAATATTTTTTAAAAAAGTGTGTAGCACTTCTCCAGTCATTTTGTTAACTGGTAAAATATGCACTACTTCTTTATATGGTGACATTAAACTACTGATCATAAATACGTGGGCACTTTTTGCCAATTTCTCATCATTAAAAGCGTTACCCACAATATTTCCCCACTTATAATAGAGATTTTCTTTTAAATGTATTTCATCCATTAAAAGAATAACTAATTTATCCTCAGCTGATAATAAACTAAATTTTGATGAAACGACGTAGCAAATCCTTGGGGTTTTGTTCAAGCTGTGGATTACAAGAAAATTTGCCACATACTTGTCGAATTGTAGAAGTACTTGGTATTTTTAATTTTTGTGATGATCTTAGAAATCTGTATGCATGAGGGGAAACAGAATGCAACAAAGAGCAAAACAGCATCAAGTCCCATGAATATCTTAATCTAGAGATATGCACAGGCAATAACTTTACCTGTTCTTTTATAAATTCAATATTATTTTTACAGTCAGGTAGCAGTTCTTGAATTCGAAAACAGTAGCTTAATATAACTTGGATACACATTCCACTGTCTTCTCTTTCAGAAATCTCTTGATTAATATCACTAAGTAACTTGTCAATCACATTCATATCTTTAATGTACTCTGGTAACCTCAAGTTACCAATTGATGTTAACTTCACATTTTCAACAAAAACAAACACACTCAAGTCCTCATTAATCCCAACACTGCATTGCAATTTAGGATTTTGTGGATTACAGATTAATAAAAAATTAACACGCTTTTCATGTTTCATTATTATCCATTTATCTGGCACTTTAAAATTGTCTATTTTAAATTTTAAGTCTTTAAACGTTTCTACTGACACTTTGTTTTTATATTGAGCATACGATTCCACACTTTCAGAAATAGTCTTCCTTAGGAAATCATTTTTTAAACGATTTCTTCTTGCTTCAGGGCTTTCCCGAGATGTAGCAGAGGTGGATGTGGAAGACAAATACGATGGGCATCCTGGTACAAATACTGGGATGGCATCTGTTTTAATTAATAATTAAACTCCAATTTATAAATCACATTGAAAATATAAAATGTATGAATTACCTGCTGCAAGTTTTGGATACGACAAAGGTGCAGTAACCTTCTTTCCAGTTTTTTCATCCCACATGTTCACTGTTGTTTCAATATCTACATCTCGAAAATGTAGTTTACATACCTAATAAATGCAAATGTTTAAGCACATGATGAGTGTTAATGTACAAAATTATTACATACCTTGGAATTTTTTGTTATTATAAAATCCTCTCTACAAATAGCCTTAATCCATTTACTTTGCAGGTTAGGATCTTTCGGAAACGAAAACACGCTAACTTTCTCGGATTCTTTATCATAATTGCTTCTACAAGCAGGTACACAACACTTAACAATGACATTATGAAACGCAATATTCAAAGATTAATGTGTCACGGCAACTATTAACTACACAAAAACCAGCAAAAACTAAAAACTTATAGGCTCTCTGCTTTTAGGTTAACCGGTTAGCAATCTACAACACGCTGCAGTCGCTACAACATTCGACTTTCCGCCTACTAATGATGACGTCACGGTATTTAGTTTTAGCAGCTGTTTGGCCTTGTTATATAGGTGGTGTTGGCTTGGCCTTAGCTTTTGTTTAATACCATATGTTACTCATTTTAACCAGCAGTTTCGTTACTAATCTCAATCTTTAAAAGTTGGTCGAAATTATACTTTTATTTAAAAAACTTGCTATCTGTGATCTACATGTAGTAGTGGTGTAGAGCAGAAAAGTTGCTGTTCAAAGTATGTGGTATTATTATCAAAAGAAAACTAATCCTATGTTCTTTTAAATCATAACAATAGATACAGAGTGCCTAAATGAAAAACCTCAAGAAGAACAAGTCTATGTTTGTCAATAACTTTGTATAATAAAAACATCCACTTAAAATTTCTACAGTGGTTTTTCGAGAACACCATAAGCACGAGTCGAGAAGTTAAAAAAACTTAGTAACAAATACATGAATAACGTGAAAACCGCTAAATTTTGATCGTGATAGTGTTATATTATTGTAATCATTATAATTTGTTCTTACACTTTTAACTAAATTAAATTCATATTAAGTGCAACTGGTTGTATAACTAGAACCCAAGCAAAAAGACTTTAAAATCTCAAGTATTTCCTCTCTTTTTGAGTGCAGAATTTTTTAGGCACACGTTTAGTTTTATCATTTTATTGATAAATATAAAGTATTTATAATCAGTTCTATTTCTCAGTATCAGAACATAAAAGTAAAATCCATTCAAGAACAAACACTTGAGGTTGTTCATTCACACAATTTTTTATCGCTTACTAATTTACCATAATCTTTGATAGTAAAATTTATTTGTTAAACCTACTTATTTATTTTATTTAGTTACTTAAAAGGTCTATATAAAATATAAGTAAAAACGTAACAAAAGTGTCTTTCTTATTTTAAAGAACATATATCTTCATTAACAGTGTAATGGTTAATTAAGTTATAATAAAAGAAAGTGCATGATAAACGTTGTTTTGACTACTCCCAACGTCCGGTCTTTTTCATATTCATATTCAAAACTAGTAATAACCGACAATTTACTGATAAGATTTTATCTTGTTCTGTGTTCTCTTTTGATAGCCACATGTAGCAATTATGTTGAGTTTTAAAAGTAAAGATCTTGACAGATATTGCATAATAACCATGTCTAGACAAAATCAATTTAATTATTTCTTGGAAAAGAATTTGTCGTCCCTATTTTTAAAGTATTTGAATTTTAGTTATCATTTAAAAAGAAGAGAACTGTCTTTCATTATTCTATTTGATAATAGATGGCGCCTCAATTGAATTGTGCAGTTGTTGACGAGATTTTTGTGACTACAACTGTTATCTTTATTTAAAACGAAATGTTGCATATCATTCTCGGGTATTTACCAAGGCTTATGCATATATTGCGTCAGAAAATCGTTTAGTATACTGAATAATCTATATTTCTGCTAATCGCTGTTATTATTTTTTCTATATAATTTATCGTGATGCATATTTGCTCCAATTTCTACCTGTAAAATGAAATAAAAACCTTTGGAGCCTTTAAACTCTGCTTTTTATTTTACCTAAAAATTGTTTTTGTAACATTTTATAACGTAACGTAACTGATATATGTTAATAAAAAATAAATGAGAAATAAATAAACAATATAAACATATAATATGTATAATTCTAATTATGTAAAGTGTGTGTCTATACCTAACTCGGTATTAGCGGCACAATAAAAATAACATGTTCTTATTTTCAATACAAGGTGTTTCGGAATTATTTTCTGATAAGTTCATCAAGTAAATGCACTTTTAAAATCTACTACAGTTCTTCTTTAAGTAATTATTACAGCATAAACACAATTTTATCAAGATTTCAAATTTCCAATAAAGTAACTATTAGGACCTAACATTCAGTAGATCAAAAATACCAAAATCTAACGAGGGCAGGGTAACCAACCCATTCCTATTGATTTTTCTCTATATAGTGGTGTATAACTTCCTCTTACAATACACAAAATTAGATTTTTAAGAAGCATAAATGTTTGTAAATGTTACAGTTCAGCTAACTGTATACCAGTGGCGACGTGGCATCTTGATTTGATCAGGTCTTACAAGCACACACAGTTATTTGATTTTGGTGCAGACGAGTTAGACTAGAAAATATCAGTAGGTAGTGATCTTTTATTTGAAGAGGGATGTTTGATTTCAGTACGACACTTCCAAAAGATACCTCTTACTCTTCAAAGTTCCGTAATATAATTCCCTATCCTGTGCCAAAAGACTGATCGCGAGCAAAACACTTGTTGTTATTTTAGAAGAATAAAAATTGGTACAAGTAGGTTTTAAGTGATACCGAATAAGATTCCGTCTTCGTCTTTTTCTAAAAAAATCCCTAATAGGACTTCTTGAAATTTCAGCCAATAAAAGTGGTCGTAGTTGGTCATGATTACAGCCCTATATTGCACTTACCTATTTATTAAATGCGCATTTTGAATATCTACAAAACAAAAAAAAAATTAACGTGGACACACTGTAAAGCTTGTCAACATTTTACAGATAGCTCTTAGTGTTTGAATTTCAGCTGAACATCAACTCACTCAGTTGATCAGTTCTTTACGGTTCCGCAACAATTGTAACAATTTATTAACTTGTTTATAAACTTTAATAAATAACAGTTACTTCTATTATTTTATTATTTTATATGTTTATTTATCATTATAAACAATCATCACGCCTCCGAACTTTACACAGATAAAAGGTTTGATTAGTTTGATACCAGGTGCTGTACGAAGGTTTAACCAAGAGTTTAGGTGGCTTTGGTTTAACTTAGCTGAAGCGTTGCTTCGCCATTCTAGAAACTTCAGAAGTAACTAAGGATTTTACCGAACTTCTAACTTATATTTTGACCTTTCATATCTCGAAGATCTTTGAAAACGTAGTATTGTGATCTCGAGACGGACACATTCTGAAGGCAGACATTTTCTACGTTATACGATTTTTGAAAGAAATGTTTAGAAAATTCAAAGAAAATCAAAAGCCCCAATACTAGCGCTGTTGCTTTCATTTTGGGTTCCACCATAATTCTACCATATATTTCTTTCCGGAAACAACAATTTAGGTAGTATAGATATGCATACAGTTTTCTATATTTTGAAGTCTTTTGTTTCTATGATTAAACTACATCTGTAATAATATTACATATTGTAGAAAATGTAACGTAGAAAATTTAATATAGAAAATAATATTCTACATCATGTAGAAAATCAGTTTTGCACTTGTCATTTATTATGTAGAATATTTGGCATTTTCTACTTACACAATCCTGCTTATTAGTTCTTTAATACTGAAAACGAAAGCAAAGTATAGAATGAAGTTAGCAGCAAAATAGCTGTACAATATTTACTCAGCTATATTTTTTACAGTACAAACCCAACTTACTCCTCCACAGAAGATGGAACAGATCGTAAGTATTATCTAGCTGAACTTAAGGTTTTTATGAAAGCAGATGCTTTAACCTAACTAATACTTGTAAGTGCCATGGACGATTCGAATATTGAACTAACTGCCACATGCGAAACAGCAAAATAAATGTGAAATATACTGATTTCTGTATAAGAGCAGAGTTCAGGTCGGCGTGTTGACAGACTCATAAAGCATTTTTTAAAAGAATCCGCCAGAGGATTTTACTAAGCACATAGCTCGCCTCCAAAGAATTTTAGTGGGTTAAATGACGAGCTAAAGAAATTGATAAAAACTTAAATTCCCGATCTCCTGTTAATAAGCCGCACGATGTATACTCTGCTAGCCGAATATCTCGAATTCAAGAGTGTCTGAAAGACGGTTCCACTAGAACTACCAGAACGTCTTTGTCTCATAGAGATGAGGTTGTCTAAGAAAAGAAGCGATTCAACGGCGCCACTGACTAAATCCGACAGGGGCAGTAAGAACGAAGAAACATCTTCCAAGTATAAGCGAAAATGTTTCAAGTGTCGGCAGTTCGGCCATTCTGCAAAGCATTCTCCTACGAAGTCATCAGAAGGCACAACCAGTTCAAGCGCGAAACAGTAGAAACTAACTGCTGAGGCATTCTTAAGCACAGCCAAATGCAATGTTAGCAAGTCGATGTTAGCAGATTAATATTTTTCAAACTTTCAGGAATTCCCAACACCACAAGCTGTTCAGATGCAAAATTCAGAAATTATGTACGCGTATAGACAAGGTAAAATCAACGCCGAGATGCGGTGTCTGGAAACGCAACCATTTGCAAAATAAAACCAGATATAAAAAGAAATCTGTTCTCGATTAACCAAACTGTCTACAAAAGATTCAAGTTTAAAGCAACTGGAAAAGACTGCGAGTTTTTGAAGAATGGTAAAGTTTGATTGACTGACCAAAAACTGTGAATGGGCTGTATAAACTAATTATACGAGTAACTATGCAAACCGAAATTCACACAAAAAGCTGTTGTTGCTACAACGATAAATACAATGCAGCTGCGGTATGAGATTGGCACATCAAAACAAACGTCATGTGAAAAAGTGTTTAGAATCGCAGATGAGGAATTTTGCGAAGGTTGTGTGTTTGGTAAACAACATGTGCAAGTTTTCGGACGCAGACAGAAGTATGCAATGCATGAAGAATTGGTTTCGCTGAATGAAAATAACACCTGGAGTTTTGTAGATTTACCAAGTGGAGAAAAGTTAATAGGGAACCGTTGGGTGTTACGAGTTAAAACAAAGTCCGATGGATCAAGTGGGCAATTCAAGGCAAGGCCAGTAGCAAAAAAAAAATATGGAATCGATTAAAAGGAAACATTCAGTCCGCTTTTGACACGTGAGGATAGTACTGAGCGTAACTGCTTCCGAGCAACTTCATTTGGTTCAGATTGATGTGAAGACAGCGTTTCTAAATGGTGTTTATGAAGGCCTCGATGATGAAACCGTTTGCGTTGATGATGGACTTGTTGCAGAAAGTGACGATAATGAGATAAAACTTTTCATAAGAATAATCAAGGAATTCTGGAGTGCTTCAACATGATAGACTCCCATGCAGAGGCCATGCCTTGTAATAGATAAGTATGCAGAACAGCTTGAATCAGATCTTGAGTTAAGTGCTCGGGGGCACTGGGCAGCTTGATGTACATACCTAGCTTTTGCAACAGGACCAGATAGTGCGCACGCAGTAGATGTGGTATCTGAATCATTAGACTCCAAGGCTTCAAATTACCAAAGCAATAAAACAGATCTTCCGCTGCTTGAAGGGTATCCTAGACTACCGTTTATTGTACAAAGTTGGTCGTAAAACAAGAGAACTAGAAACATATTGTGACATTGATTACGCAGGAGATGTCAAGACACGACGTTCAAGAAAGGAAATAGTTTGCAAATATTCAGTCATTAGTTGGATGAGCCAGAAATAAAAAAGCATTGTATTTCTCACCACAGAGAAAGAGTACGAAGATGCCAAAAAAGTTAAATGTTGAGACGTCTTCTTGCTGGAGTGATTGAGTTGCAACTTGTGCCGTCTCTTCAAATTGACAACGCGATCGCTATCAAAATGATAAAAAATCCACTGTTTTACAAGCGGTCCAAGCATATTGAGATCAAGTACCATTTCGTGTGTGAAAAATTACAATGAGGGGGAAATTGACGTTTAACATGTCTTGTGTGTTTTACAATATAAACTACAAACTTATTTAACAACAGAGATAAAAATAAAAACAGATCATTTTTATCTTTTAACAATGAGAATAATAATGCATATTACAGAGTTGGCGTGCCCAATTTTTGTTAAGATGTTTGAGTTATGACGATTATTATAAAACTGTAACGTATTTTAAGTTCTTGGTTAGCGCTGATTATTTTGTATTTTATAATTAATATTTCTTAAAATGCCAATAAAATAAGAAAATTACAATTCATGACATTAATAGTTTTATAACTAAATTATTTATACGTATGCATGTGCGCCAACTCTATATTAACTATTATAAATAACGCTGAGATAAATTGTTTCATTTACATACTATGTAATGCGCTTAATTTTTAATTTTAAGTATTTTGCAAAGTTTCTTCTAAAATTGTCGTGTACAAATTTTTAGATTTTGTTTGCCATATTTATTTTAAATAAATTATTTGTGCATAATATTATAATATTCTTTTATAAATAAAATACATGGTTAAATCCAAAGCATAAAAAACATTGTAACGTTCGTTTGTTAAACAAACGATGTTGGAAAAATCGATAAAACCAATAAAACGCAGTACAATTTTTGGGAAGGAAATGCAAACAAATAGGCATATTGATAAGAAATTTACAATCTTGTTGAAATGCGTTTTCCAGGGGAAGTACCTAACACTAAACTTTCCCTACACGAGGTTTGGTCGATTTGCTGTTGCATCTGAATTGTAATACATTTTACTTCAAAGTGAACTCCGTTATAGTAGTAAACTGTTGCCTTGCTGCACAGTTATTAGAAAACATTGTTATTAATATTGTGCGGCCTTTTAACAAACATTCTATTCTCTTATATTGTAGTTTATAGTATTTCAAGTGAGAACATTATTAAGAATTATTTTTTAAATATTTCTAATCATCTTTTAAAGGAAATTCAAAATGGGCAACGTCTGTTCCGAATTTATTTAACAGGTAATGTGCAATAATGTATAAATATGCTTTCAACTATTTTTACTTACCTGTTTTCTATATATTTAAAATATTTGTCATTCCAAGAAACAATTTAATAGCTTACTAGATTTATTTAGGTTTTAAGAACGATTTATTAATGTTTTATAGAAGCTTCCAATACAGCATTCTAGTAAGGTTGTAAATTTTTTTCTGAGAACTCCTTATAAATCTGTGTTACTTTTGATTTTATTTTTGCATTTATATTTAGTATTATTTAGCTTTATTATGATACCGTATGTTACCACTATGCAACTATTTAATCGTAAAATACCTACTAAAAAAATGGTTAGATTTTAAAACACTCATATAACGGCAAAAACTACTTATCTTGTAGTCAATTTAGCATTGTAGCATAATATTAAAACACGAAATCAATTTGGATGCATAGCTTTTTGCATATTCGTATGATGATAAACCTTTTCAAATTCTGTTTTAAATCTGTTAGTATTAGATGTACTAGGTATCCATAACTTACACAAAGCTGTAAAAAATGCTTTTTTTTCAAAAGCTAGGCAATAATTAAAAAATGGAAGTTTAAAGACAATAATTAGAAATAATTGCTGGAGCGTTCTAAATAAACTCAATAAATCAATGGCCAAAGTTTCGAAATCTGTTTTTTGTGTTTTGGACAAGATGCTATTTCATATAAAACATTGCCGAAAAAAAAACAAATTGTTTCTTGGGATAAATAGTTCTGTTTTATAGTTTTAAAGTTAGTTATATCATCTGCATAAAAAATAAATTTTTCATAGTATACATTGGGATTTCATATTTTCTTTTATGACTATTTCAGTAAGAGAAAGACCACTGAAATCATTTGGTAGAGTTGGTTTGGTTGCATCACTTTATGTTTCATCTCCTAAAGCCACAAATAAAAGAAAGGATACAAACATTGTTTTTTCTGGATATTTGCAAATTCTGAAGGCTTTATAAGGGTATTATCAATAGCTTAGTAAAGTATTATAACTGATGAGATCTAGACAGGTGCCTGGAAGCATGGTAGCCAGTGCTTGCATTTGTATGCTTTTGAAAAGAACATAGGATTTAATTTTAGTAAAGTCAGAATATCGCAGTATCCAATAAACGTTTTGATATTGCATCGATTAGAAAAATTAAGCAATAAAACAGTCAAATTAGGGCAAAAAGGCAACAAAGAGGAGGATAGTTGTTTCATACATCAAGGGACCTCCGCCAACAACCCTATACGGTATGAAAACTTTTGTGAACTTTTCTGGGAAAACCCCTAATTTGACTGAACTAAAGCGAATACTAAAAAATTTAAAACAACATGCTCAAGCGACTAATGAGATTTTGCAATTAATTTGTAAAACCGTAATAAGTACCTCCCAGTATATTAACAAAAGAACTGAAAATTATATATCGGCACGTTTTCTTGTAGGTACCAAATTTCTAATGTAAAATAAATAATTGAATTTTTAAATTATACCTGCAATTTAGTGAATTTATTATACACTGAAAATAAGAACCCGGGGAATACTACGCATCTTTCTTTTTATTTTTATAATACCAACATAATGTAAACTAACTGTAAATCAACGTGACTTAACTGTACGGCAGTGTTACCAGATAGAGAGATTTTTCTTCAAAGTAGAAAGGTTCCCACTTACTGGGGAGAAATCTGCGAATTAAATACTTGTAGGAAAAAAGTGGGAAAATTTTTATTAACTGGGGAAGAAACTGGAATTCGCGGAGAAAGATACTGAAAATTTCATTCTGGTAAATTTTATTTTACAATAGCAATAAGTGATCACTGTTAATATTTAAGGCTGTATACAAAATTATCAGTGGAGGTTAAACCACAATAATCTTCCTTAATAACAGCGCACTGACACAGAGGATAGGGTTACAGAGAATTCACTTCAATGTACCATAAAAGCCTATGGGAGCATTTCGCAGTTTCATTTGTCACGTGGTACCCCTTCGCGCACGCGCTATTTGTTCCTCTGTGACGTAACCGACAGCACCATCTCGGTTCAGCAAACGAAAGCTGCTAGTTGCCAAGTTGCATTTATTACTATTATCAAATATCAACGAAGTTTAGAATGATGAAACACTAAAACACAACTGCACACCTAATTATTCCTTACTAAATTGTTTATGAAATAAAAAAATGAATTGAGATTTTTGAGAAAAGTTTTTAAAAAATCTTGTTTTTGGGAAAATTTAGCCTTTGTGTAAGAAAATTAATCGTGAAACATTTGGCAACACTGTTATATGGTGATTTTGATATGTTACTTATTCTTTGATGAACACGTTTATAGGAAATATAGGGCTCAGCAATTTTCCATGCAGTGTGATTTACTACATAATTACTAGAACAATACAAAAACAAAATCAAGTATACAAGTTTTGAGAGAGGTTTAATCCCCAAAAGTCCATTTAAATACGACCGTGAGAAAAAATCAAGAATTCCTTAAGGCCCGTTTGTCAGGATGCAAATTTTGTACATTTTTTTGTACAAAAATTTGCATAAAAACTGTACAATTTTTTACAAATTTTATTACATTGGCTGTTTGCAACAGTAGCTAAATTTCATACAAATTCTTAAGAATGAGCATGCGCACTATTAGCATTATGAGTAATGTTATGTGTACTAAGGTTGTGTGTGTTGGTTATCTGTGGCTATTTCAAATGTCAAAGCCACTTTGTTGTTTAGGAAAATCTTGAGGTTAAGTAGGACAACAAGTATTGTGCTTTGAGAATAGTTTTTGTAAATAAAACTGTTTATAAAGTTGTCAGAAGATAGTGATACTGATTTAGAAAATGCAGCAGTTGTTACTTTAATTGATAAGTTTATCTAGTTCACGCGGTTGCACACCCACTACTCCAAAAGTAGCCCTTCTGCTTCGACCCAGGCGCAGATCTGGCATGAAAAATAAAACAAGTTCTAATATTTTCTGCACAATATATTGTACAGTTTTTTGAAAGGTATTTTTCTGCTTGCAACGATGCAATTTTACGTCCTTGAAAAACTGTTCAAAAAAAAATGTATAAAATCTTGCATCGTAACAAACGGGTCTAACTGAAAAAGTTAGGAACAATCTTTAAAAGAAATTAAGTTGGTGGTACAATACTTAATTCTACAAGTTGGTCACATTGCTTGCTCTAAATTATTGTTGTAACGACGCTCGTCGCTCATTCCTATCTAGCAAATTAATAATAAATCGAAACATTGAGTTATAGCGTTATAGCCGATGTAGTGCTAGTAGTTCAACGTATTTTTATACTGCAACTGTGAGTGGTGTAAGTTCATAATTATATGCGATTCCTGCACCTCTTTCATTTACGTAAAACCAATAATAGTGAGTATAAATCATTATATTCAGGTGCACAATACCTTGGTATTAGATGTTTTAGTTTGTTATTTCTTAATTAACACAATTCATAGAACTTTCTTGCAAAAATCTAAAAGTAGTAACGTACATTATATACATATGTAAATAACCAGAGCGCACTAAAATTCTGATAAGTAGTATTTCTACAGATTTACTGTGCTCAAGTTTGATTTATTCAGAAGGGGATTCCCTCTGACGGCCTTGAATTTTGTATCTTACTAGATTGGCAACAATGTACTGCGACACGCGTTGCTTTGGTTGTTTAATACGTCTGATGCTGCTGAGACAAACCCCTTTATGCTATCCTTGTCTTATGCAGAGTAAATGGTATAACACTACATTATTCTTTACCTGTTGGTGTGACTACAGCAGAATGGAATTAAGTAATCAATTTACGCGTCTTAAAGGGAAATCCCCTGAATCAATTGCAAACGTGTTTTTAAAATGTAAATATCAATATTTGAAAAAATAAAATTTGGTGAGAGTTACCGTAGAAAAATAATGTCTAAAGAAGAAAGCAAGCATCTAGTAATTAATAGTGTAACATAACCTCACTCTTTTTTTTTTGCAGGAATACAGTCAATGAAATATTCATTTAGAAGATTATCCATGGAAAATTTAAAAAATACGTTATGTGTAGAAAAGATTATAAATTGTGAAAAACATTTATTATTAAATACTTCCCAAAATTTAGTTCAACTCGATCTGCTGGGTTTTCAAAATAACACACCTGTAGTAACATTATATGGGAAAGACAAAGGTTTACCTATAGTTGCGTTAAAGGATTTAAAACATTTACTTGCCAGTAATGATAAAGTAAATAAAAGTATGGATGTTGCTGTTGAACGTGAAGCTAGTAGTGATGTAAAGATTATGCTTAAAGAAGTAAATAATCTAGAAGCTATTAAAGAAATTATTTGTGTCAATAATATAAACACGTGTAAAGCAGAGTCTTTAAAAACAAAACCTTCATGTAGTAATAACTTGGCTGTAAATCATCATTCTGTGCACCCAGGTATCAATACAAACTCACAGATATCAAAGCCACCCGTGATAGCATCAAATAAGAAAAGTGTATTACAAGGAAAACAAGTTATAATCAAAACAAATTCTGCATCTGGTGAGAAATCTTTAGTTTTTAAACAAAAAACAGGTGCAAATGTCGAAATACCTGCAAAACTATCATCACTTTTAAAGTGTCCTAATAATGCATTAACTTTTACAAAATCCTCTGAATGTGCAGCAAATCAGAACGTACCAAACCCCCTTACCAGTATTACTAAAATATTAATTCCAATACGGCACACACCTACTATATTAAAACGACAACCTCAAAATCTTGATTGTAATTTAACTAGTGGTCCACACATAAGTACCAAACCTGAAGACGGTGTAAAAGAACAAAGGGAATACATTATAAGGAAAGTAATTATTCCTTCAACAGATCATGATTACATTGTTCCTAGTGGCATAATTTCAAGTGAAAATCAAATAATCGAGATAAGAGATAAAGTGATGGATTTAAAAAAACCACTTATTTCTACAATAGTAACTAACAAAGGTTTATTAGGTGTAAGTGAAAATAAAGTGTTGCAACCAGCTAAAACAGAAAGTGTTATTAATTACCCATCAGTTTCCATACCATCGTCAACTTCCATGAGTTATGAAAATAAAAAAGTGTTAAAGTCAGTAATTTCTTCAGGTACAGGAGCAACTTTAATACCAGTTTCGGCCTTACCTTCTTCTGCAGTTATTACTTATGCAAATAGGATTGCATCAAAACAAATGAATTCCTCAAATATGGAAATAACTAAAACACAAACTGTTACACCTGTGGTTGTAAGTTATCGATGCACACCAAAACAAATAAATTCTACAGGTGCAGAAACGGTGAAGACGAGCACTTTACAATCAATTCTAACAAAACCACCAATAGTAGTTAGTAGTGAAAATAAATTGTTAAAACCAGTGAGTTCATCAAGTGTACAAATGACTGAAACATCCACTTTGTCACCAGTTTCAGTAATTCCATCTAGTATAATTATAAATTCTTCAAATGAAGAAACTAGAAAAGCACAAGCTGTACCTGTACAATTTTCGCCTTTAGCAACGGCAGCTGTTAATTATCAACTTGTTAATAGAAATATATTAAAAAATAATAATGTGCCTGAAAACAAATCCAACACATACATAGTTATGATAGCAAATAAAGATGCTGCATCAAACTCAGCAAAAACAAAATTAGCTGTAAAGAAAAAACCGCGAAATATAAAGCCTAAATTTGACACTAAAACTCAACCAAAAACCAATCCCAACCCTGAATCCGATCCTAAACCTGAGCCTAAAACCACCAACATGGATGATAAAATAATTAAAGAAGATAAATCATCACAAACATCACAAGTGATAACTGCTACAAGAGATGTTGAAACAAACACTGATGATAGTTTACTAGATGCATTTATTGAGCAAAGAATATTGGAGCGATCAACAAAAAACAAAGTTACAACGGGCATGAATACAGAATGTATTCCCATTCAGCATGATATTGCGACGCTACCATTTTTGGATGAAGATTCCGATCTGCTAGGATTAATAGAAGAGGCTTCTATGAATCCACCTATAATAGGAGATAATGTAAATTTTGGAACTGGACCGATAATTGAAATGATAAATCCAAATTATGTTGGAAAAACTATAATAAATGGAAAAAGTATTGATCACTGCACAGAGTATATAAATCTTCCCCCTCCTACACAAGGCAAAACCATAAGTAATGGAGCATCAAACACTCTACCAGTAAACAGTGTTGTTCAAAGTGGACAGTTGGCTATGGAACCGTGGAAAATACAATTATTCTTTGACCTCAAGCATTGTGACCAGTTTGATAGTACTGGAAATATGTAAGTTTTTAATATTTTTATTTAATGTCATAATTTAAGATTTAACTTAATTTGATAGTTTGATATTTTTAAACTTAAATTATAATGAGCTGTGAAAAAATCTTACAGCCCCCCCCATCAGAAATCCAAGAGTAAATATTTAAATATTAATATGCCATTAGCATTTTATTTTTTTTCTAATATGATGCAATTACTGATATCATACTAAGTATTCATTCAGTTTACTACTAAATTGAGATTAGGACAACTTTTTTTAAAAAGTAGGACAATCTAGGATAATACCAAATTTGCTTTATATGCTGATCATGATCAAACAGTGTGAATAAAAATAATCATAAACTTGCATAAACAGATTACAATTCATTTCTGCTTGTAAATAGTGAACTAACTTTCTCTTTTCTGAGAATTAGATTTTTGCTAAGGTTGAAAACCCCAGACATGATAAGAAATGTATTTTGTATTTTCCCAGACATAATAAAAATTAAATATATCCAGGAAGAAGAGGACATTTGATAATTCTACCTTCACATAGAAGTTTCTATTTTAGTTTTATACCTGTAAAATACCAAATAAATTTATTTGTTAAAAATTAAATTTAGTATGACATCATCATGAATGGTATTTCCTTTTTTCTTGGTAATCTTGATTTTCTAACAAGTGTCCAAAAAGTCCCATAATCAAGTTACCCTTGAAACAGAAAACATATGTCTGTTATAAGTAGACGTATATTTTGACAGTTGATTAACATCAACGGCACTTTATAGTTCAAAAATTCACTTTAGTAAATCAAACATTTCAATTTATAACTGTTATCAATGTCTACTAAAGAATAAAAAACTATCTTAATCAATGTATTGGAGATCCATAGCTTAAGGTTCTTATGTGTTGGATAATTTAAATTAAGGTACTTCCTTAAGTTTTATTTTTTATTTATTTATTTTTCTCAACTGGTTTCGTGGCTATGCACATTATCAGGAGAAAAATGATAATGTGCATAGCAACGAAACCGGTTGAGAAAAAAAAATAAATAAAAAATAAAACTTAAGGAAGTACCTTAATTTAAATTATCGAACATATGTATCTTAATCAAAGCATATTTTCGTAACAGCCAGCGCTAGGAAAATGGGGAATATCAGCATAATATTGCTGCCGTAAGGCCGAGTTTAGACAACGTTTTCATTTAGTTGTTTTTAATGACTGTTATTTGCTTCGTTTAATTGAATGTTTCTGACAAGATGTAATTTAACGTCTTTAAACTACTTTTTATTTCCATATTTAAAAAATCCCGTGTTTAAAATGTTGACATTAATCAACTGCCAATGTAGATGTCTACTTGTAAGTTATAACAGACATGTTTTCTGTTTCAAGGATGACTTGATTACGGGACTTTTTGGACACTCAATATGTTTTTAATGTAAATAAATAATAAAATACAATAACATTGTTATATTTTCATTTTAGATAAGAGGTTATGTTAATAAGAATATTGTAATATTTATAATTAAGTGTTTTTAGGCTTTTCTTCAATAATAGTAATTATAATATATATATATGAGATAATTTAAAAATTTATAATTAAATATTGCTGTTTGTTGCCCCACAGCTAACAGTGCTATGTACGATAATAACAATAAGAAATCTCAGGTTGGCTATGAAAATATTAGTAGCTAACGGGGTATGTCATGGGAGTTTTCTGTATTAGTGGTAGTAATTATGTCACCGTTTCTAAACCGGCGCGAATTTTAAAAAAGTGAAGTGGCAAACTGATTTAAATTTGGTGCATTACCGGCACGATAAGTACGTGCCATTGGTAGTTAACTAAGAAAATATGCAAATGTCCAGACCATAGAACGCTAGAAGCACAATAATGATAAATTAAAAAATGACTTACTGCAAAAGGTTGTGATTGAGAGTATATTATGTTTTACAATCCTAACCTAACTTTTATTTATGGATTTAATAACTTACATTGAAATTAAGAACTTAAGATAAAATAAGGGACGAGCACTTGACATTGTGACTTCAAAGTTATTTAGTTTGGAATATAAACAAAATCGACAGGTATGATATTTGCTAAATATTTAGTAATCAAATAATACAATACTACTTATACTACGGACACCCCACAAATGATAGATATAGAAATGTTAGGTTAAATTATAAATTGTTTATACTCCAAATTGCCCAAACTGGAAAATCACGTGATTTTAGAAAAAGAATTTGAATGTACAAAAAATTTTATTTGTTTTATTAGTACAAAAAATGAATATTAGGAAAATATTTTTGTAACTATTTTTCATTTTTCTATAATGATAAAACATTAACATAAAGTTTTCTGAAATGGAATATCTGCTCTATATGCTAATTTATCTGCATGTTATACCGACTTGATTAGCGTAGAGGTAAGCATGTGTAAACTACATATACAAACACTTCAAAACATGCATGAATGACTACAATTTCAATTAAGTCTCTGACCTGTATGTTAATCTATGGAAATACTTTTCAATGAAAATTGAACCTAGTTATTCTTGTGTTTTTGAAAATTAATAATTTAACAGCTTAGAAATGAAAAGAAAGGATTGTATAATATACGTACGCTTTTACCAAATCTAGAAAGGAAAGAAAATAGTTTCGGAGGTAGATTCACTTCTGAAGTTGAGATTTCTTCTATTTCTTCATCATTGCATGTACTACGTGTGACCTACAGATTGACAACATGCAGATTTTAAGTGCTTACTACTATCTAATTTTCTATTTTAAAGCATATACTTGATTAGCATGTTTAATTGGTGGGATGTAATCAAAAGAAGCTAAAGCTTGGAAGATGATGATTTCATTGCTCAATGCTCATGTATACATATAGGTTCCCTGAATGGATAAGTTGATATACCTTTGAAAAAAGAAAGCTACTGAGGATTTTACTCAGTATCTAAATTGTAAGCTGAGTTTGTCATTCCTGTCAAAGGTGTGGTGAGAGTAATTTTTTAACCTTAAATTTGATTCAATCTTCAATTAAAAAAAAAAAAGACAAGTACAGTGCATACAGCAATACCGTGACAGCTGTAGTGGCAGAATCATTAATTGCTTTTGCTTTTGATCACTTTCAAAATAATAATGGATGTACCTTATATTTTGATAACTGCAAGGGGATAAAAATAAAGCTTTTCTCTCACAAATACATATTCAGAACTCCTTTGCTTTGGAGGTAGATGGTGTTAAAATCTTAGCGCAATAATGGTTTTCTGCTTGTAATTTTTAAATTAATTGAAGACTTATAAATTTGATTTTGGTTTTCAGTTTTCAGTGTTATTGTGCATTTAGAGTCATTAACAGATTGTAGTCTTGTGTTTCCTTAGCAAAGTTTGTAAAATTGAGCGTTGGTAGGGCTTCCCTTTATTATGTAAGAAAATCTAGCCTACTGATCTTTTTAGTAAAAAAAAATACAAAAAGATATTTCTGATACTGCAAGGTAAATGTTCTTATTATCTTTCAATATTTCAATATTTTCCAAAAAATATAGAAGTGGGCAAACTAATATGATTTTGAACTGCTAATAAAATTCCTAAGCAGTACTCAATGAGTAACAAAATCAAGTAGGTTTTTATACTTACAGGGGAAGGGCACCGCTTATAAATGGTAGTTTCAAATAATTTTAATTTTAAAGTACAACTGCAAGTCGACAATGATGTAAGAGCTAAACATTCAAGTTGATACTTGCAAAACAACATGGACTCTTGTAAAGAATGACTGTTATATGTTTTTGGTATGCAAAATGGAAGGTTCAAGTCCAGTTAGTGCTATTATTTGTTTTTAATTTAAAATCTGAGAAAAGAAGTTTACGATGTGTCATTAAATAGTCCATAGACTGCATTTGGGCTAGGAAGTTTTGATTCTGATGTACTGCGCTGTTGCTCAGAAGAAGTATGCCTCATCACCCTTCATTTTCTTTAACTCATAAATGGTGATTTTCCTACTAGTAGACATTCTTGTAATCATGAGATGTACTTTTTATCATTATTTGTGCTAGAGCTGGAATCCCTATCAGATGTGCTTGAACTTCACTAAGAGTTTTTTCTTCTGGACGTAGGTTTCTCTATTTTCTTCATCTATTTTTTCTTGTTTTTTTTTCTTATGGAAGTGATTCTGTGCAACTAGGACTTCCAGCTACTTTTTTTTGCTGCTGATGTACTTTCCTTTGGTTCTGATTTCCAATCCCTTTTTTGGCTTTGAGCTGGTCTGTTTTTTAAACTAGACTTGCCTTCTTTCTTCTCATCATGTTTGGTTTTTGATTTACAGCAAATGATTACTTCTTGCTATTACATTTGGTGTTGAAGTTTTCTTCATTGTTTTGATTATGGGTTCTGATTTATATACTCTCATCTGCATCAGAAATCTTTTTCTTTCACTTCCACTGATAATTAGCGGATCTTAGTCCTCTCTGCCATGATAAGATAAACAAAATGGTTTATTAGGGTTACAGAGCATCTTTACATATACCTGGTATCAAATTCTTTTGTTTCTGGCTTCCAATTATTAAATAATGTATTATGATCAAAGCTGTTGAGTTTGTTGCGTGCTTAACATTCTATTAAAATATTTCAACGTTTTTTTGATAAAGTTCAGCATTTGCTTAGATCTCTATGTTGTCAGCAAATTCATCTGATTTGGATTTCCTGCCAACATACGCATCAAGATTACCAGATACAAATTATGTGAATTATTCACAATCAGAATTGGTCCAAAAAGTGTCAATTAAGCAACTTGCGATTGGAACCGCTCTGTATAGTGACAAACAAGACAACTGAAACTGACATTAAATGCACCACACAAAGGCGCCTTACAAAATTCGGGCCGCTACTTCAGGGCGCCAAAAGAAAAATCAGTTTTTCAGTCATAATTAAAATTACAATTTAGGTGAGTTGTAGCAAATTGGATAGGCATGCTATGCTCTAAATTTCATCAATTTAGTTCCTATTGTTAAATAAATAATAATTATGAACAATACATTTTTTGACGCTCTCTTTACAGGGCTGTATCTTTCTTAGGAAGCGTTTTAGGAAAAGATTTTATTCAAACTTTTGTCTTAAATTAACATATAGAACACGCTCTTGAAGTAGCGGCCTAAACTTATGTTACTACTGTAAGGTTATTCTGATGTACTCTTGCAGCTTGTTCGTTCATTGCTCATTCTAGCAGTATAGTATTTTGGTGCTATTCAATTATTTCTTGTAAAATGTTATTAAATTTTAAGAGATACTGTGGGATAATTAATAAATGTTTCCTTTTTAAAGCCTTGCAGTGGTGAAATTTAATTCTTAGTTGGGTAGCATTATTTGAAAAGAAAGCAAGTACCATTTGAATTTAGAGTAGTTTTTAAATAATTTTGGTACTTGCTTTTGTTTTGACAAAAATGATAAAGTAAACTTGGATTTTGGTATGCAAAATGGCAGGTTCAAGTCCAGTTAGTGCTATTATTTGTTTTTAATTTAAAATCTGATAAAAAGTTTACGATTTGTCATTAAATAGTCCATAGACTGCATTTGGACTAGGAAGTTTTGATTCTGATGTACTGCGCTGTTGCTCAGAAGAAGTAAGATTAAAAATGCTTGTTTTATACATGCTTATACCTAAATAACCACAGTTGTGTCTTAAAAATTGTAATATTTAAAGAAAGAAATATGTATATGATTCACTGTTTAAAATCTTTCATTTGTAAGTAGTGACGTGAATATTGTGATTGTTAATGACACATAAAAAATGTGGTATTTGTAAATAAAACAACTAATTAAAGCAATCCAATCATCTATAATGAATTTAACAAGTAACAAACGTCGTGTACTAATAAATAAATAACAATATTATCTAAATTAAAAATGACATTCATTTTTTAAGTAAATTGTTATATAAGGTCTTTCTTTCTTGTTGAATACACAGTTCATACAAAAATGTTATTTGTACAAGCTATGATTCCAAGCAATAACATTGTTATACCATGGTTATACCTTATCTAAATTTCAATGGGTTCCAATGCTTACTAGATCTTTTATCTTAGATTTTCCTAATTAATCTAGTTGATTGAGAAATGGGTTCTATACTATTAAATCAAACACTTGATTTCTCTATAAATGTTTATACAGCGATTCAAAGTTGGAAAGAAATCTGCTTCGCCTCATTTACATTAATTTGTCTTGGTTTGTCAAGTGGCTTGTTGCTTGCAGAACAATAATTAGAGCATTTAAAGCAGCAATCTGAATTGAAAGTGTTAATTTCTCACATTATTTATGTATTCCAAGAATAAGATTGATTAGATTGATTGATCTGATCTTGTATATTACATTAAAGTATAGTCATAATGAGTTATTTATAATTTACAGGCCCCTCCACAATGCTGTAATGGACAATAATATTAAAATGGTGAAAAGACAACTATTAGCCTTAAGATCTCGCCAGTTTGACGTTAATACATTAAATCATGAATCATTTGTAAGTTATTGGAACGTTTATTTAAAACGATATTTTATAGTTTTTCATTTTATTCATCTTGTAGACAGCATTACAACTGGCTTTATTATACAACGCTGATGCAAGTATAGTTCAACTTGTATTACAATATGGTGCGGACATTTCTGCAGTTGATAGTGATGGTAATAACATTTTGCATTTGTGTGTTATGAATTCCAATGAGAATGTTATGCAAACATTGCTAAGTATGGTTGGAACAAATGTGGATATTAACAGCACCAATTTTGATGGTAAAAAGTCAAGTTATATCCAATAATAATGCATAAAGCTTCATTTTAATTTTGTTCTAGGCTACACTCCATTGATTTTGTGTGCTTTGAGCAAGAAGCATTTTATGGCAGATGCTTTACTTGCTGCTGGTGCCAATCCTAATATAGGTGACAAGAAATCAGGTCGAACACCTTTATTTCATGCAGTAGAATCTAATGACGGTAAGTATTTAAGGCTGGACATAAAAAACTATTGGTTTTTGTTTCTCTATAAGATAGAATATAAACATAAATCTTTAATAGTGGAATGCTGACTTGATTTTGATATCATTGAATAATTTGTTTTGAATATTTCTTATTAATATAGGTTGGACGTAATTATTTTTTTTATTTTTGAAGTTACAGGATAAGATTCTACTTTAATACTTTTCAAATAATCCAGGAGAACTTGAAATATCTTTTACTAATAATGAGAAATGGTTTGAAGTAAGTAATTCATAAAAATGTTTTGTTTTAGTTGACATGGTAAAACGACTACTGAACAACAATGCAAAAACGAAAGTTCGCAATTTCTTTGGTACTAGCCCACATGATGCCATGTTTGAATTAGACTCGGTAGACCCTGTTATGAAAAGATTAATATTAAATAAAGATGAACCAAACAAATTTAAAGAAGAGACTCGAGGAAGGAAAAGGAGAAAGTCTGAAAGTAGTAATTCTAGTAGTACTAAAATATATTCTCCCAAAAAACCAAGATCGAAACCATCTTCATGATCTCAAAATCTAACTATCTAGAGTTGTAAATATTTTTAAATAAATATTAGTATTATAATTATCATGTATATATTGCAGATTAGTTACAAAAATACAGTAGAATTCACTTTTTTACTAGGTTTTGTATAAAAACTGAATCTCAAGTTTATTTTTGTAAAATTTATGTAAATAACTTAATAATTTCAATGTATACTGATTATGCAAGAGATCATAATTGATTTGACATTTTTGAAAGTTTAATTTAAAAAGATGTAATTTAACTATTTGCTTTAGAGGATTCTACTGCATTTAAAATTCTAGAAACTATTCACTGCCTTTTTAGTGTGTGTTATATGCTATTTTGTTAATATTCCTAAAGCTAACTGGATGTACATATATTGTAGGTATATTTAAAATGTGTTTAAGGACTACCGTTTAATTTTCACTTTATAAATTGAGCTCTTTAACATTTTAATATCAGGGATTTTAGATACATTATAGTGTTTTTTTCTTTAATTTATATACAGCATTAGAAGTTCATTTGGGAAACTTCCCTGCAGTTGAAAACTTTTAAATGAGAATGGGTAATAACTGCAGAACATAAATAAGATATCTCTACAAAATTATGTACACTGTTAAGATAATACAAAACGCATTCTGTTTCTATAATTTAGAAACAAACTGTGCGTTTTAGTTTCTCAATCTGTTATTGTGCTTTAATAATTACCTAACCTAAAATATTTTCAAATCTGCAAAATTCTGATTTTGACTGTTTTTCAGAGAATAGTATCTTCCATTTTGGAAAAACTTGAGCAATTAGTATTTTAGGAATTTCTAATTTAACGAAACATTTTTTTGTTATCTTTATAGTGACTTTTAAATTGTCATTTTCATTGAAAACATTGTTTTTTGTGAACATAGCTAAATTTACTAATCTTTAGTTATTAAAGAAATCTTTATTTTAAAAGCAAATTATAAAAAATAAAAATTGAAAATATTCTCTTGGCAAAGCACTTTGGAAATTTCACAAAGACTATTACAAATTAATATTTTCTATTTTAAAGTTGAGGGGAAGTTTCCTAAAAGCTTGATGGTGTTATGCATTTATAATCTTTCTTTTTCTTTATAAGTTACTCTTTTCTATATTTTATTATATTATTTAGTATATATTAATCAATATTTATTTACTAGCTATAGTTGTATTGTTTTTTGTAAGGTTCTAAGTATTAATGTTTACTTAATTTATCTGAAAACAATAAAGGATTAAAATTAGATTTTCTTTGTATATATTGGTCTATCAACATAGATACTATAGCTAACTAAAGTTTGGAATATTCACCCAATTCTGGGGTGCTTTTATTACACTGCATTTAAATTTTCTTGAGACTTATTTGGACAACACTGACAATTTATTTTCACCAAGGTTTTTTTTTTGTTGTTTTCTTCAGTTATTTATTCTGTTAAGTAACAATAAGATTCTCAACTTTCAGAATATTACCTTATTCTACTACAATTATCTCAAAAATATTCGGGATGTTATAACATTAATATACATTGCAAAGTCAAGTGTGCTATGGTTTTTAAAAAATGGCAAATAACTTTAATATCAAATCAAAAAAAAAAACAGTGCCTTGTTCAGATGTCATGCAGTGTTTTACATTATTATTATTTGTTGTGTTTTGTTTAATACTGGTGACTTAACTACTATTAACTTTGTATAATAGAGAATTTAAATAATATGAGTATATGGAAAATAAAAAAAAAAAAGATGAATGCCATACCAAAAATGCAATCAATCTGCCATCTAAATGCAAAAGACACACAGGGGCAGTTACAGCACCCGATAGATACTTAAAATAGCCCAGATTCTGAATTATCACAAGGGTTGTCCTGTTCGTAGGAGACATCTATTAAGTGGAACCATTTAACCCATTTCCTGTAGTATATTTATAACATTAATTTCAAAATTTTATTTGTAATTATCTGCAAAGACATTTAATGTGAAGTAAACTTTTATTCAGATTAAAATGTAAATAGTACACAAAATAAGTAATGGGGTCATATACAAGGTGTTCTATTTAAAAAAAAACAAAATGGCGGCCGTACAAAAAAACAATTGAAGATTTGTTTTGAATTACCTTCGCAAAACATGGGAACAAATACCTACTTTAAGCTCTCCAAATTTCATTTGCCTATTACTTACCGTTTCTGCGGGGTAGCGAGTTTCAATAGCGACCCATATTGTTAGACTTACCACATTATTTTCTTGCAAAATATGGATATTTTCAAACTGTTTATTTTTTTAATATAAACGTGAAATAGGTAAGTAATATACCGTATTACACGTTAAAGTTAGTCATTTGCAAAGAAAGTGCTGCTGGTGGTTGGTTGGTTAACTCAGAGCTCTTGCCCTGGCAGTTTCCCTCGAGATTTTCTATCTTGTCTACTCTTTAGCATACCCAACCTAATCTTTGGCTCACGGACGTCGTATGGACTTCCATGGGGTACACCACATTTATCGCAATTTTAGACATTCAACGGATCTCCGTTACTGAACGTAATTTGGATGTAATGTGCACATGGCCATTCAATGAACACGTCCTATAGATGTGCAACTTACGTCTAAAAACATTTGGATAAATAGTATAGGAATCAAAATGGGATGTCCATTGGACCGTTAGCAGATATCCATCCATCTGCTAACAGTCCAATGGACGTCTAGTCAATGCCCAATTTACGTTCATGGACATCCAGACTAATCTTGGATGACAAATAGACATCCTGTGGACATCCGATGCTATATGGACTTAGCACTGCACTTATTGTTTTTCTACTTTATTATGAAAGGCGACATAATCTAAATTTGAATTAATGTTTATGTTTACAGAAGCTTTTTTTAGTTGAAATGTTCATGTTTCCTTTTTCAGCCCGCCTAACGTTCCTCATTTAGGGTCAGAGATCAGGTCATCATGACGTCAAAACCACGTTTGAATTAGGTGTTGGGTGATGTTATCGTACAAATTTCCATGCGTAATATTATTGTATTTTACTTTGCAGGGCTAATTGATCAATTCTCAAAACACTCTGTTATTGTAAAGTTTCATTTTAAAATCATTTATTTAGAAGCTTGATTGTAAAAGATGAATTTTTCCTAAAAACAACCTGAACTGCGGTCCCTATTTCTTATTATTAATTATTACAAATTATTTGAGGTCGTAATTTTTGACGTTAGTGCATTTATTCGGTCGTTCACTATAGTAGATACGTTCTCTGTACAATTACTTTAAAAAATTATGAAAATGAACAGTGAAACGGACATTTTCTAAATACTTGCCTGAGTGTGTTAAGAAAATTATTTTAAATGTTGACCAGAATCGTACGGAAGCGCATTGGTCCTTAAAAGTTTTTTCTCCACGAAACATGTTGTAACTTATTGTTCTGTGAGGCTGTATACGTCATCATCACGTAATTAAAATGACTAGTTATTTGCATAGATATTTTCATTTGTAGAAGAAACTTGAAAAAGAATATGGACGCGAAGTGAATGTTACTAGATTCTAACGAAGGACAGCAGAAATAAATATAATACAGATAAAACTCAGGTATTTTATTGACAAGAGTAAAATAGAGTAATTTGGCTTTTTTGAACCATAGTTTACCTGGAAGATGAAAGTTTTTCATTATTTAAGTTTTTTCATTAATGTAGATTAGTTTAAAAGAAAACTTTTTCCATCATTTTTTGCAGAAATTGAGGTGTCCCGGGAAGCTCTTCCCAGAGTAAACCTACGCTCACCTAATTTGAATGACGATCAAAATATTTATAAAACGAAATTAAATAATCGCCAATACAATCTTTCTGACACTTCTGGCTGATGCTGGGCAAAAATATCTTTCTAGTAGCCATTATTGTATTTGTTGTGGGCTCGGTATTTTCACGTTTTCATTTTAGTTACATTAATGTTATGCTGAAATTTGTTCTTAAGTAATTTTGAAAAATTCCATATTGGACAGGACTCGAACCTACGTCTTCCAATCTCACATCCTGCGTCTAGACCCTAATAACAAGATTAATATTAATTAAAGTTTGAAATATAAATCTCAACAAAATATCGCTGTAAATGAAATAAAATGAAAATGGCCTTAGAGCTCTAACCGCCACATCTATTAGGACTACGCGACCTGGAGTTTAAAGCGTCTAACGTAAGATTGAAAGACGTAAGTTCAAATGTTGCCCAAGTTGTAATCTCTCACACTAATTTAATGATTTAAGACGTTTACCCTTTTGGGTTTATCTATTCCCAGCTTTACGATGCTACTATAATCTTCACTTATTAGGTTATTGGTAGTGAAATGATAGTCTCAGTTTTTTTTCTGAAAAGTTTATTGCCTTAACCGTATTTAACACGATATGATGCCATTTTACTTAAATTGCTATCGACATAAAATAGTACTTGTCATGAAACCTGTATCTAAATAAGACATCTAGTCTCTTTGCATAATTTCCTGGAAGGTGAAATATCACGGTAGAATAGGTTTTCCTGAACAATCCATTCAAAATCAAATTCCCTTTTTTGATAAGCTCTTCTTTTTGCTATAGACTTTCTTTGAAGTCTTTCATGGCTGAATCCCTTTTTAAAGAAAAATTAAAATGGTTTTGGTATCCACAACATTGACCATTGATTGCATCATTTATCACCACAAATAAGGTAATCTTCGTTGGTACTGTTAGAATGCTAGTGGGGAAATGAATGCGTACTTGGTCGCGAATTTGCAGATTTCTTTCAATTTATTAGAATTCTCAAAAGAGGCGAAAGTTTTAGGCTCAGATACTTATAATGAAATAAAGGCATCAAGGTTATGATCACGAACGACGCCAGATATTCTTACCGTCAATGTTTGATAAAATAATCTTGTGACATACAGCACTTAAGATGTTGATCACCTTAGTTTGTGGTTTGCTAAGTTTACTTCTTTAGTGGCATGACCCTTTACCTTGAAAAAATAAAATTGAGACGGTAAGGTTATAGTTGTTCCATTACTTTATGGGATATTGTTAAGAATTGTAATACTTTGTACACACCTACTGCACTTAAACGACTGAAAGACTACGGAAACTTTATCATGTTTAGTCACTCTCATCATACATTCTGATTTTAGTTTACTACATTTGATCAATGAAGGAATTAAATTCACGGAAAAGACATCAAAGTCTGTGTGTTTTAAAACGTTTTCTCTGGCTACATTGCTGTATGATACATTTCGAGGTAAGCTTTGAAATTTTTAGGTGTAATTTAATCAGTTAACTCAATCGTCTGGTTCTTATCCAATTTTGAGAATTTTGCGCCCTAGTAGGATACAACTCTCTATGTTATAGAACATCTTCGACAATTTTTCTTTGCTTTATAAAGGTTTAATAGTCAGGAATGTTAATACTCATCTTCAAATTTCCAAGAAGGAGCTCAAGTCTATATCAAAGATAGAGGTACGATAGGATAATATGAATGAAACATATCCTCCTTGAGTATATTCAACATTTAAAAATCAAAGTCCTTTAAGTCAAGGCCTAGAAATTTCTAGAATGTTAAAACAAAAGTTATAACAAGATTAACATAAAAGATGATAATATTAAAAATGTTATTGAAGACAAGGTCTTAGATTTTTTTTCTAATAACGGTAATTTGCATCAATGGTACTCAAATTATCTTTACTAAATATAGAAAGAATGACATGGTTTGTCCATTTGTGTATTTACATTTCAATGTTTCTGAGACTATAAAAATATTAACCAAGGCTGAGTATTCGGTAATAGTCTAGCTAATTTAATTTGTAAATAAAAGTGTCTTGTATACAAAAGAAAACAGTATTGAAACGTATATTTCATTTAATTCAAAAGGTGTGTTACTTTTATTTTTCCCATAAATAATTACATGTAAAATAGATTAAGGAATTATTTAATCGGAAGTAAACTCAATAACGCAAACTATCATTCTGGTCATTGCCATGTTATAAAAATTTCAAGTTATTTAAAAAACCAGTTTACAGTATTCATTTACTTCACTGCTGTTGCGGCCGTCTATGGTTGTCATTAAAAGTAATATCGTAAGTAATAAGGTGGAAATATTATGAGATCAGCAGTATAGTGTTCTGATAAATTCAGTTCAAACGGACATAACGTGAGCAAATTTTAAATTTTGGATTTGATCATCATTGTGTTAACCAACGTAAATGTATGTTTAAAAAACAGAATCCGCAGAAAACAATAAAATCAAATAAATCTTGTTTTAGAGGATGTCTCTATTTCAGTGTTCCGAAGAAGACAAACAAAGGATTTTAAATGTCTATGGAAAAACTCAAAAAATGCTTCAAGAAGATATTGAAAATATTCAAAATTGGATGAAAAAACAGCCTCATCTTCCGGAAATTACCGGTATTTCGAAATTTTATAATTAAGAAATTAAGGTTAATTTATTTTATTTATGTAGATGGCAGAGTTATAGAAAGATTCTTAATCTTACATAAATTTAGAATACAAGAAACAAAAGTAATATTAGATAATTATTACTCGATACGTTCATTATTACCCGAATTTTACAGTAGAAACGTAAATGACGCCGATGTCAAAAAAACTATGAATGTGGCGTGAGTGGAAAAGCAATTGCTACTTGTAATTTTAATTTCTCTATTGTATATTTTAGTTGTTTCATACCCTTACCGAAATTAACAAAAGATTTACATCGTGTGATTGTCATCAAACCGATAGAGAGAAACCTGGACGATTTTGACGGATGTGCTTATATAATCCAGATCCTGAATATTGCTGAAGTACGTCTTAGAGAAGATAACTGTTTATCAGATATTTATATTTGTGATCTTGAAAGTTTAAAAATTGATCTTCTCTTAAAACTGACTCCGACAATCATCAGACGAGCTGTTATCTTAACTGAGGTATCGCTTCATGTAAATTCTTGTTATTAAATATTTAATTAATTAATTATGTTAGATAATTTAAATAAAAAATTATATTTTATTTTTCTAGAAAGTGTATACCACACGACCTCAGGGAATTCACTGTGTAAACGCTCCAAGTTTTATAAATTCCTTCCTAAATTTTGTAAAATCATTAATAAAACCAAAATTCGCCGAAAGAGTAATATATTAATTTTTCTTGTAAGCATGGGCAAGCTTTGCTATTCTATTTTTTAGATTTATGTACACGCCGATATGGGAACTTTGTGCCAATCGTTTTCCAAAACTGTTCTGCCAAAAGATTATGGTGGAGAAGAGAAATCTCTAGCCGAACTAAATGGTAATAACATATTGTTCTCAAACCTTAAGTAATTTGTCACGCAAATGTTTTAGATCTGTGGAAAAATAAATTATTAGAGTACAGAGATATACTTGAAAATACTCGAAAAGTGCGTGTTAATGAAGATCTCAGGATTGACAAATCACTAAATACTGAAATCTGGGGAATTAAAGGAAATTTTAGAAAACTTGAAATAGATTAAATAAAAAAAGTATATATAAGTAAGTATAACTACAGTCAAAGACTGTGATAATAGGTCATAGACTAGTATTTGCTTTGTTCTTTAGTATGACAAAATATTTACCTGTTTTGTGTTATAAAGTTGCGGTTTTCTGTATGCGTAGGCATTTCATTATCTCCAAGTTCATTTTACTTTTAGTTAACGTCATACATCTCATTAAGGAACTTTATTGCAAAAATAAAAATTAAACAGTAGTCTTTAGTTTGACCTATCATCCCAGAATGCCTTTGACTATAAACCAATTGTAAGCATTTTTGATAGTATAAGCGTTTATGTCAATCAACGGTATAAGTTAAAATAAAATAAAGTGATGCTGTAGTGAATTAGAACGTATTTTAGATAATACATTAATATAATTTTAATATTTATATATACGTATATTCTACAAACAAATAAAAATATTTAGATCATAATACTTTAATGCATTTGAAAGATCTTAGCATATTTGGATTGCTAACCACAAAAAGAGGAAATCTCGCAAATCCAGGATCCCTAATCTATAATCTAACCTCCAATTAGATTGTCGAACAAAATGTCAGGGCATATTGGAAAAAATTGTTAATGGATGACACATTGTCCGATGTTCCATGTCAAATGGAAAAGTGAAAAACGGCAGGTGGTTTTTCGGTAAAATACCTGTATTCTGCGATGTAGCTAATTGTAGAAGTCTTGCTAATAGAGACGAGAATTCGTTTTTTAAGGCCATCTGGCACAATGCTAGATATAGTACAAAATTTATGTTAAGAAATTTCATGCAAAATCTTGCATAATATCGGACACGTTTAGTACAAAAATTAGGAGGATCAATGAAAAAAAAAAAAATGCCACCGTAGGTGGCTGCCATTTAGAAAATTTAATTTCTCTATGGCTGGTGAATTGGAAAAATTGTGGAATAACTCCTGTCGTGCACGCCATCATGTCGGGTACCGAACAGTCCGCACGCCCGCTGTCCACGGTGATGATGGTCTGGTGGCGATGGTGGTGCAGGCCGGAAGCGGCTCTCCATAATCCCCGCCGGTGTTGATGACGATGACCCAGGTTGGATGGTGTACCCAAGGACGGCCAGCGAGCCGTCACACAGAGACGACGAGGAGTTCGACGCGACGGTTCTTTTCAGAACGGTGTTGGAATTGTGTGGTGAGAAGTGTGAGAGTGTGTATGTGTTAACAAAAATTAGTAACAAACTTTATACAAATTTTATAGAATATGTTACGGTACGACATAAACAAATCACAAAACAAATGAGTGTGCGTGCTTGTTTTAACAATTTTCAACACGATCTTGTACCATGTCAGATAATGTTTGAAATTTTGCTAACCTCAACATAGGCGGTTGGATTGAAGAAATTTTTGGAAAATGACGCATTCTACAGAAAAGAGCAACTTCTTTGCCAAATCGATTGTTAATTTTGAAAATCAAAAAGCTTTCTGATTTTCCAGAACAACAATTTTCTTTAGGGAAGAGGGCTAGCTGTTCCCCTAATTTTCCACAAAGATATTAAATAAAAATACGGAAAATAGTAGATACTTTAAAGTAATAAGCACGCAGAAAATTTCATTTCGATATCTTATCTTGTTCTTAAAATACTGAAAAAACAAGGGATTTTAAGTAAAACTTTGACATTATGTACCACGGAAACAGTACGTTTCCGGAAACAAGTTTATCTAAACTTTTTTACTGCACGCCCTTGGATCTTTCGATACTATCTTTTCAACACCCTGTATAAGAGACAGATTAATTCGAAGCCTACGATTAACCACCACATCCACATATTGGGTATTGTACCACCTGTTGAGCTAGATGCAAGCAAAGAAAAAAAGCTAAAAAAATTGTATGAAATTATATGAATATACAGGATGTCATCAAATTTGCAAAAACTCGTTTTAAAGCTTTAGGTGTGTTTTCCCGCTCAAACTAATGATGCTAGTAGAAATAGTCATTCTCTTGTTAATTCTACCCATTTTAATGAAGCTATTACTTTTGTTTTTTAATCTGAAATGACTAGAATAACCTAAAACATCCACGAATTCCAATTAACTAACAACTGTGCCAAAGCGCGGACAGATTTAATAACAAATTTTTTTTAAACCTCAAATCACGACTTTCTTTAATGTTACAGACTGGAATATCTATTTAACTTGACAACACTGTCGCCACAGAAAAATTAATTGCCCTGCTTTTACTTGTTATCAAAATCGTTTTCTACGAGTATGCATAACTTATAAAAATAAAATATTTTGTGCTAGTTTTTAAATCAATTCAACAAAATATGCCTTGTGAAGAAAAGCGGTCTGACGTAAATTCATATAAATTTCCAGTCGTAATTTAGGGCACATAATACGTGGTTGAAATATCGAATGACGATAGCCCGTATAATTCGATTTCAAATTACAAAAAAGAAAAACACCATCTATTGAAAATTAAAAAAAACTTGTATGTGAACTCACCGGTGCCAGAACAGTGAGTGTCAAAAACAGTCATAAATCCATAAACTTTATAAATCTGTAGATTTAGAAATTTACAGCCAGATCTAGCAACGTTTACGGTAGCTGCCCTTCTTCCCCTTTTCTGCCATTTTAATACATTTTGACGGAATTCTGTACCATCTGTTGGTTGATGATTCTCGTCAATAATGCTGTGAACTAATTCTCATAGCGCATGAGGATATTGTTTAGACCACTGTGCCTTTATGATTTACATTTAAATAACAGTGTACTAGAAAGACAAAATGTTTCTCCCTCAAGGATTACTAAGGGCATTCAAATTAACTCTTTGCAAGCTTTAATACCAGTTGATTTTGACACGGAAAAGGTACCTCTTGCCTGTCGTTAGTTGTACAAATCTAAATACTAAAAAAGTGAGTACAAGGCTTAGCTTTTCCAAAATATTTATTTTATTTAAATGTGACTCCAGTATCTAAAACAATCTTAAATGCCGGCAATGTAATTCTATGTGGAGTAAGAAAATTTCCAGGTACGTTTAGGGTTAGGCAGTTAGGTTAAAAGCTGTTATTAGATTTACGTAAGCTGCATCAAAAAAAAAGCACAATGAAATTAATGATAAATATTGATTTTAAATAAGGCCCAAATGCCTTCTGAATGTAGTTTGGCATTTCTGCCACCAGGCATACCGCTTAACTTGAGTTGCTGAAAGTCAAGGTTATTTATTGACCTATTATAAGGAATTAAAACAACCAAGATGTCAATTTTAGTGCCTATTTCTGTGACTTTCTTTCGCTTCGTAATTTGTAGCATTAAGGTATTGTATATGTCACAGACAGTATGTGAAATACGGCTTAAAATATGAAGGCCGTATGTTAATAACTTGATATTTAATATACGGACTAGATCGTATACATACGGACTATCGTGGTCAGACCACATGCTTAAATTCAAACGTTGCGTTTGGTATTTCTAGTTTTGGTAATGGGAAATTCTTTGTGGCAATACCCTAAACCAGGTTTCAATATCTTCAATATCCTCCATTCTGACAGATTCCTATCGAACCAAACCAAAGTTCATGCTTGGGGGGGGGGGTTCATGGAGGTCATGACCCCCACTTGGATCCGCGCCTGCCCTATTAGGAGCCATTTGTGGTCGGAAAAAATAGAGTTAGATTAACGTATGCAATATTATTTTTTAATAATTTACATATGTTGGAAATCACAAAATTGTTAAAAATTGATTGCTGTAAGGTAATTTTAAATGTGATGTTGAACACGTTTTGAAGGTGCATATTTTTCGGTATTAGTTAGCATTTGTGATCGAATTTGTTGGGGGGGGAAACATACAGGACGACCTGCCTAGTTAAATTACACGACACTTTATTAAAGTTGCAGTGTAGAGTTGTTGTTTTTCTATGTGAAACGAAAGAAACAGATTGTAAATAAAGAATTTAATAAAACAATACAAGATTTTATTTTTATATGTTTTAATACGTAACATAAACTTTAAGCTTTATTCACAACCTCAAAATTAGTACTTAAAATTAATACCTTCAATTATTTCGTTAATTTAGTTAAAGTAGACATTTCACCCAGTCTCAATTCAAACTTAGTTCAAAAACCAGTTAAAAACCAAGCTCAGTTGGGATAAAGGAGGAGTAAAATATATTAGTTGAATCTCGGTATAGACTCACTTGTAGCAAGTAAAAAGAACACGTAGTCTTACTAAGATACTAAGAATGACTAAGAATCTCACTTTATTCTCACTAATGTCACAGATTAAATAAAAGTTAGATATTTCACTTCCTATACCACCAATGTTCCCATTTTTTGCCTCTGCGCATTTACATTTGCAGCTCTGGGAATTTACCACGCCTATTCTTTTACACGCGTTTTATGAAAAGTGTATACCACGCTGTGCTGCTTGCGCAGTACATGTCAAAAAAGCAAGCTCTGGGAGACAGCAACAGAATCCACAAATTTGTCAAAGTGAAATATCTGACTTTTATTTAATCTGTGACGTTACTCCGTAGTGTGGCCAACGTTCAAAAATAAAATTTTACACCACTTTTAAATAAGTGGTCACGTGACTTCTGAAGGTATTTGATGCCCTGGTACTGCTACAAACGTGAACCTAACAACTACAAAAGTAACTGTTGTTAATTTTGATCCTTAACACAAATCATATCAAAATTAACTGTATTTCTGATACAAATAAAATTAACAAGGGTAAAACTACTTTAATAAGCAGTTTAACGAGAGACACGAATAAGATCGTGTAAAAGATTCCCTTACATATTGTTCGGGTACGCTCATGGCTAAAATGACGTTAATATCGAAATTTAGGGTTAGTTAACAAACATACGACTATCCTTCAAAAATGACATTGACAACAAGTGCGTTCACATTGCCCATTAGAAAAATGACGTAATAATAAAACAATATCAAGACACTCTAAGTTATGTTGGTTGTATCTTTTAACGGTTTGCACTTCATTTTGAAATAAAAACAAAGCTGATAGTCTTACAATAAAAAATCTACTGCATATTTAAAATTTAATTTTTCTTTAATAGGTAATGCTTTGTAATAGAGTAGGTAGAGTGGTTTCCAAATCTCGTGTCACGCGACCTTCGATGCGCAGATGCATGATTTTTACAATTTTCTTTCTCTCTTCTTGTGCGGTAAGTTCCGCCTTTTTGGGCATTTTGCGTGCTATGAGATTTGGAAACTACTTTAATTCAAATTTCTTAACAATCATATCAGTAACCCAATGACCAAAAGAAACACAAATCCCAGAAGTTCAACATCTACATCATCACGGATAAAAATAATTTAAGCATTTCTGCTAATGCAGAACTGGCAAGTGGCTATGTCATTTTAAACTTTAAAAAGATTCTTAACTTGTTAATATTATCCAGGGTGGCATCTGCCATATTTTCGTGGATTATTCACTGTTAGGTTATTCATTTGACACATCGAAATGATAGTTTTTGATTTTACATAATTATATCTCGTGTTACTTTCAGCAGCCAACTGATAGAAAAAGGTAATAAAACAATAGTAAATAAAAAGTAAGCTTGAAGAACAAAATCGTGTCAATACTGTAATATTTAATAATAATTTATATTCTTAAAATAACAATTTATATTAAATTGTTTAATAAAGTAGAGTAAATAGAAAACGCAATTAATATGGCATCTAGAAATAGGAGAGTATGTTATTATTTTGATTGTGAGTATTACCTATTAAATTCTTCGTTTGTACCATAACCTCAATATTATAGGTTAGATAACTTAGAATTTGTTAGATTTTTATACTATGTTTCTAACTATATATTTTTGTTTTTAAATTCAGTTTTAATTAAAACTATTTAATACGTCTCTAACTGTAGTATTAAACGCGCAGAATTACTTCTGTAGTTTTATAAGGGCTCAGTACTTTACATAATGTATAGTATCAAAGTCATCAATGGAATGTACTTGTTATTTTGTGTGATGCGCAGAAAGTAAAGAACAAAAAATATGTGTTGTAACAAAAATACATCGTAACGTTTTCTTTAATGACCGTATTAAATAATTACAGATCCTTGCATTGCAAAGTATGTAACAAATACTCTAAAGCACATAATAATGACGGTTGTTTGAAAAGATATTAAAAATAATGTTTATTATCAAATTCGATTAAGAAAATGGCTATCGAGTTCCTTATCTGTAACATTTTTGGATTTCAAATTTCACAGTTTAACTGGTACACCCTATATGTTTATATACAGGGTGCCAAGGGTCAACCGGCAATATTACTATGGATGATAGAACAGTCGAAAACATAGGTACCGACTTCCGTGGGTGCATGAGTGCGTGTGCACCCCTATGTAATGCCTTGAAGTAAAACTTCCCTGAAGTCAATTTAATGAATTTATTCATCTTTGTGTATTCTTTGCATATTTGTAACTTATTTACAAATTTTTTGTTTCAAAATCTACATTTATGTATGTACTCTGTAAATAAAGGGTCTCCTTGCACTGGCATGTAATTTTAATTTTTATTTAAAAAAAAGGTGTGTCTAATCGTATGCTTAGGATTCAAAATAAACAAAAGATTGTTAGGTATTACCTAAGGGTATTACATTCAACGGTTTGCAAGGAAAAGAATCTTGAAGTTTCTGTATTTCAGTAAGAAAGCTCGGATTTTATGCAAAATGCATAGTTTTGCTTTTTTTGCCTGGTTTTTGCATCTTTTGCGTAATTTAATGGGGGTGTGGATATTTGTTCATATCTTGCCAGTTTTACAACATATTCTGCCTATTTTACGGTAAATTCCAGCAACCTTTTAAATTTTCATAATATAATAAATACTACATACAAAAATTTGATTTTTAATTTTGTTCGTAGCAAATCGTTTTCGTTTTACAATGTTCTAATGTAGTTATTGGATTTTGTTACCATACGCTATTGATTTTTACTAAAAATATTTTAATGGTACGTTACATCATCCAATAAACTTAGGTTGGAACCAAAATTGACTAATTTTGGCGTTGCATGTCCCATTAAGAAGCGAAGTTTCATCATTCAGTTTATTTACCAAAGGTTGGTGCAACAGACCATAAGTCTGCACTTAGTTTCTTTGCTAGAAAGTATGGATCTATACTTAACGTAAGTACAGAAGCACTTAAACCTTACCTTACTTATTGCATATATTACTACATATTCTAAACATATTGCTTCATATTTCTCACAAAATTCCTGCATATAACAGGTGTACCAATATGTACTTCGGTATTTATTTATTGAATAAAATTATTAATTTTTGGAAAATAACAAGTTTATTTAACTTAACAAGTTAACATAAAATGGAAGTTCTGTTTTAAAGATAATGGGTCAGTTTCTGCTCTCATCATTAAACTTAAACATTCTCCAATTACCATAGCAACCGATTTTGTTTTTTCTTCTTATTAAGGTTAGATAAAGCTATACTTCATAAATTTTTAAAGAAGCCTCATTATTTAGTAAAAGGAAAGTAGAAACCGGTTCAATGTCTTTCAAATATCCTCCCTTTATCCTTCAGAAAGCCCAAAGAAAAAAATTTATTTTGCAGGCCAGTGACGTCACCATTACAAGCAATGATATGGACAGGGAATGCGTTCGCTATAAATTCATTGTTTACCTCACTGTGCAAAGCCAGTTGATTTTGAGACAAAGTACCGATACCAAACAAAAGACGATCGTAAATTGAGCTCAATAACAATTTTCGCTCCGCTAGAGGCGCAGTTGTTTCGCTTAAAATTTGACAAGTTTAAACGTCGGTTTATAAGATTGAGGTTATTAGAATTTAAACTTTAGAGAAAAGTAATTATTAATGCCTTGTTGTTGGGCATTAAACGCGTTTTTAAAAACCTAACATATTTCTGATCTGATTATACAAATAATATGATACAGTTATTCGAGTTAACTCGGTTTATTAAAAACGGTTGCGCGGTCACTACGAAATCGATTTTACAGCAATTTATAAATAATAATTGTGAAAGTGATAAAGATGACTCCCACGAAATAGGAAATACACTTGTTTTGCTTGAATAAAAAATAATATGCAACAAGGCAATGATAATTACGTTTTTCTAAGATGTATATTTAAATAACCTCAAACTTATAAACAGAGGTTTAAACTTGTCAAATTTGACGTGAAAGAACAGCGCCTCTAACGAGAAAAAAATCGTTATTGAGCTCAATTTACAATCATCTTTTGTTTGGTGTCGGTATTTTGTCTCACATTCAACTGGCTTTGTCACTGTGTAGCACATAGCGCCGTCTTGCTGAAAAAAATAGCATTGAAATTCATATTTTCTAATTGAGAGCATAAAAAGTTTATCAGCATACTGCGATAGTGTTCTCCATTGACAGTAACCGTCTCACCAGCCTTATCTACAAAGAAATACAGCTCTACAACAGCATGAGCCCATAAACTACATCATATAGTTACATGAAGTGGATGTATTGATTGTTCTTCAATCAATCCTACAATTTTGCTTATTCAGATACCATTCGATGTGAAACTGGGCTTCGTCGCTGAAGAGAATTCTATTGCAAAAGTCAGTATCGGCTGTAATGTGCTGTAGGATCTAGTTGGCAAATACAGGGCGATGTTCGTGATCTGTAGGTTCCAGTTCCTGGGTTAACTGAAATTTGTAGGCGTTTAGAGCCAAATATTTCGTCAAGATCCTTTGTAGGGAGCTCCTGGAAATGTTCAATTGCTGGGAACGGTGATAGATTGAGGTTCTAAGTTTTTTGACAACATATTCATTCATTCTATCAAGATTTTCATTTGAACGAGCACTACAATTCCGCACTAGCGTCTTTAAATCAAGGAATGAACCGATTGCTTTAAATGCTAGATCACACATGTGAAATATAAATGTGTTAGGTTAGGTTGTTCAAAAATGGTACCAATTTATATCTTAAAGTACATATTAAGACACCCTTTGTATGCGCATATTTCGAACTAATTCTTTGCATATAAATCTGAGCTTTAGTAATAAGTATTTTAATATATCAATTAAGAGACAGCTCTGATAGTTAAGCATCTGACTATCACAAGAAGATCGCAGGATCTATTCGTAACCGAGGACTTGAAGAGTTCTTCATTTCTTTTCAAAATCTCCTTAGGCACAACTGCGTTTCGGTTAATTTAAAGAAATGAAAAAAAACTTAGAAACCTTTTGTGCTGTTTGACGTCAGAATAAAAAGCTATAATATTGAATCTTTATTCTACTTAGCTTTTTTTTTTGAGTAAAATAAAACGTTTTTTAAATGTCAGTGGTAGTAAACTTTAACGTAATCGAAGCTGTTATCTTTTCATCTTCCAAAATATAGGGAGTGTTCCAATCTTTTGCAATTTGCAAAAGCAATTTTATTTTATACCACCAGCTTGCTGCAATTAAACACAGATTATCAAATGTTATTCTTCCATTTTGCTCTGCAAAATAAAAGATCCTAACCCGAAAATAAATAAAGCTGATTCTTTGTACTGAAATCTGTTTGTATGTATGCCAAGCAAAAAAGCCCTAATAGCGACTTATCTTTAAAATGCCTTATCCTACACATATAAAGAAAGTCAAATGCGTTTAGGGCCTTTTTGTTTTGCGTGGCAGCAGAATACTATGTAGTTAGAAAGCAGGAAGGGTAGCAAGGGTATCTCAGTAATTGAACCCAAAGCAGCATATTATATATTTATTAGAAGAAAATAACAAAGCAGCACAAGTGAAACAAAAAAAGTATTTACATCTTTATGTGGGACTAGTTTTTCACTATAAAACTACGGCAGCTGGCCTGCGTTCTGTAAGCCACGCTACGTTTTTTATAATAACCCAATACTTTGTTAGTTACAGCAAACGTGCAGTACTTGCGTAATTTATGTGGAAGTTCGCTAAGGATTACGATCACATAATTTTGGCAAGTTTTTTTAAGGTACTATCGCGGCAAAAAAAATCGGAACACACTTGTCTGAAGATACGTCGGTTCTAACAAAATTTCTTTATTTTGCGTCAGGCTTGAAGGTGCATTTGTCAGTTCAATTAATAAGGTACTTATTCACATAATAGTTTTACTTAAACGGAAAGACAGATTTACAAGGGGTAACTTTAAAACCTGTGTGGTGTCCCGGTTTTTTTTGCCGTGATAGTACATATACTTACAAGGAACATCATCCAAATGTCCCTCTCTGATTTTAATGATTTTCACATATGTTGTAAAGCATCTAAATCTAAGAAACACGTAATTTCTACGAAACTTCACTAAAAAGCCTTTTTACAACTTCGTTGTAAGAAATGTTTTCACGTTGTTTCATTCAAATCTGATGACTGCTTCTGTGCGAATAACTACAAAATCACTGCCGGACAGGCCCAACTATGGAGCTAAAAAATTACGCGTTTCTTAGATTTCGATGCATTACAACAAACGTGAAAATCATTAAAATCGGAGAGGGACACTTGATGTTCTTTGTTAGAGGAAATGTTTTAAGTCGAATCGTTTTTAATATTTGATGTCCCTAGACTAATCAAACAATCAGACGCGACAATCAGGTGAGTTACTTTTGTAGTTCTGAAATAAATCTTTCTGTTCGTTTCAGAATCTGCCAAAAGCATCATCGATAGAAATGACGAAATACCATGCAGATTGTTACATAAAACTTCTAAGAGCGATTCGACCTGAAAATGTGTCTAACTTTGCAAGAAGAATGCAAAGATTTAATGTTGGTGGTGACTCTCCGATCTTTGAAGGACTTTATGAGTTCTGTCAATTGTCTGGCGGTTCAATAGCAGCGGCAGTGCAATTAAATAAAAAGGATAGCGATATCTGCATTAACTGGGATGGCGGATTGCATCATGCTAAAAAGTCACGAGCTTCGGGTTTTTGTTACGTAAATGACGTTGTATTGGGTATTCTAGAGTTACTAAAATATCATCAACGAGTACTTTACGTTGATATCGATGTGCATCACGGCGATGGCGTTGAAGAAGCATTTTATGTAACAGATAGGGTTATGACGGTTTCTTTTCATAAGTTTGGAGAAGAGTATTTTCCAGGTACTGGTGCTTTAAGTGATATTGGCGCAGGAAAAGGTAAATACTATGCTATTAATGTACCACTAAATGTTGATATGGATGATGAATCATACGAAGATATTTCTGTACCAATCGTTAGCAGAGTAATGGAAACATTTCAACCAAATGTAGTTGTTTTACAATGCGGAGCAGACTCTTTAACAGGAGACCGTTTAGGTTGCTTTAATCTTACAATACGTGGTCACGGTAAATGTGTGGAATTCATTGAAAAATTTAATTTGCCTTTATTATTGCTTGGTGTTGGTGGCTGTACACTAAAGAATGCAGCTAGATTATGGACATATGAGACATCAATTGCGTTGGGTGTAGACATAGTCAATGACATCCCATACAATGATTATTTAGAGTATTATGGACCCGACTATAAGTTACATTCCAGTCCTAGTAACATGACAAATGAAAATACCAAGAAATATCTGCAGGATATTAAAGAACGTGTTTTCGAGAATATTGGTATGCTACCGCATGCACCTGGAGTACACTTCCAGATTATTCCTAAGTATAATCCTTATGAAGATTCTGATTACGAAGATGAAATAGATAAAGATGTAAGAATGTCGCAGGTAGATATGAATAGAAGAATAGCGTTTGATAATGAATTTTCTGATAGCGAAGATGAGGATTCAGGAGATCGGTGTGATAATCATAATTATGAAAACGAATCAAACGATAAGATTGAT